>PVJD01009657.1:0-60511 GCA_004026545.1 Mormoops blainvillei
AAAAATAATAATAATAAATAATAATAAATTAAAAATTCTAAAAGAGGGAAACTGGTAACCATAAAAAGAGATATTCCCAATATATTGCTTACTAGAGCAATATTGTGGACACACATTTTTGAAAGTAATTCAAATGTGTAAAAAAAATAAAAATGAAATATAAATTTTTGAGGAAAGAAGTTGTCTGCATCTGTTAGCTTAGGTTTGGTTATGCTCCTGTAATAAACTCCTACATTTCAATGGCTTTCAACAACCAAGATTTCCTTCTTATTCCAAATATGTTGTTAATAAAGTGGAAAAGGCCCTTGCCCAAAGTAGGTATTAATGGGTCAGCAACTGTATAATCCTTCCACAGCAAATATTTTGAACACATATTACATTTATTTTAATAATATCTGCTAGGTATAATGAGCTACAAGAATATATAATAAATAAAGAACTACCATGCAACCCACTGGGAAAGAAACTCTCTATCAAATACGGTTTTAATGAAGCAGTCAGCTATAAAATACTCTTCGCACCCATCCTCAGGAAAACCATGCGATCCCGGCAGAGCATTTAGGGTTGGTCGCCCCCTTGGTAACAATGAGTGAACTCACAGGGCATGTAACTCCAGTAGGGTCAATCATAGTGCTTCCCTGGGTTGTTTACAAATTACAAAGAAGAGGTTTCCTTTCCGATAAGATTTCTAGGCTGAAAGATGTGATTTCCACAATGTTAGATGCCACCTAACCTGCTATGTGAGGAAAGTTCATTATTAGATGATGCCAAATGGTACACATGGCAGTGAGAGAGAGGTAGAGAGACAGGCAGAGAGAAAGAGATGCGAATGCATGCCCTGAATATCTTTAACTCCGGTCCCAGTGTGCAAAGCTTGCTTATTATTTCTTACTAATTTTTCCCAGCCCACAGACTAATAAATTCTGCAACACCTCTCTCTCTCTCTCTCTCCCCGCACCCCCACCTCCTGCCCCATTCCTTTCCTTCTCTATGTTTTGGTTTTGTTTTGTGCTTTTTAATAACATTGATTTGAAAGAGTTCTGACTAATATAAAAGTTAGGTTTGGGAGAGATTAAGTAGTTGATATAGTGTAGATTCTATATCCTGACATACAAGTTCCTGCTTGAATTGGACCTACCGCCTTTCCAGGCTCATCTCCTAAACCCCTAGCCCATTTCACACACCCCACTGGATGTGCTGGTCTTCCTCTCCAAACATGTTCTACCTCTGCTCGACACTGGACTTCTGTATATACCGTTTCCAATCATTTTTGGAGGCACTTCTTTTCCCTAGGAGTTTTCTGGAGAGAGGACATAGCACATATAAAAACCATATTTGTCTAAATCCTAGTCAACCCTGGCATCTAGGTTTAGCTTAGATACCTCTTCCAACAGTACCAGGAAGCTGTCCTTGGCATCTGAAGACTGTATAAGCTGAATCTCCCGCATGTTCCCATGTCAACATGCTTACCCCACACTTTAACACATATCACTCTAATCTGTAATTACATATTTACTCCCTTTCCCCACCAATAAACAAATACTGTATTACGCTCATCTGTAGATCTCTAATGAAGGTGTCTGGGGAAACATTTCAAATATTTGTTGAATAAATGAATGCCAAACATCAGTAGATAGAAAGTGATATATTTGGATGCAGAACCCGTGATTTCTAAAGAGTGAGTACTTTCCCTAATACCTTTTCATATTGGTAATGTAATTACAAATGCCTCCAAAGTATATTAATTACCATAAAGTTTAACGTTGCCAAATTGCTTCTTTTTCCCTGGACCGGTTTTCTAATTTTCAAAAGAAGACCTGAAAGTGGAGGGAGGTCTTCAAGTAGATGTCATGATAAAGCTACTCACTCAGGTAGGTAGGCTCCTACAGCTCCCACTGTAGCCCCTTGCTGACATGGTTTCCTGTCCACAAAGAGCTACATTTTCAAGAAGCCTTTGTAGGGACTTACACAGATGGTCTTGGCTCAGGCAGGATGACACAAACCTCCAGGGGACTTAGAAGATAATTCTCAGCAGTATGAGGAGGCGGACCATGCAGAGAAAGTAGAGCTTCTGTCAGGTAGGATGGAAAAGGTGTATGGCTCTTCCAGGGACTGCTTGGGAGGAAGTCCTCAACATCCCTGGTACCAAGTGACATAAAAGACAGGGGTGCGGTTTCATTCAAAACTTTCCATGCTAGGGTTAGACATTCTTCCTGGCCACATGTTCTTGGTTGTGTAGATCTAAGTCCTGTCCCTGGCCCTCCTGGAAATTCAGTAAACTACCTAATTATCTGTGCTAATTTTCTTTCTGCTTAACAAGCATAAGTAGATTCTTTTTATCTGCAAGAACCTTATCTTCTTAATCAAGCCTCACAAAATAGCCTTAACCTCATTAGCCACAGTTTATCCATGAAGTATTTGGAATCTGCCCTGAAATAATAGTATTTCTGGTAATGAGAAAGTCAGGATTTTGAGAACTGCACCAGCCTACAGTAAGTCACATAGAGTGAAGAAGAATTGCTCCATTGAGATGCGAGAGTGAGGGTTCCCACCACAAGTTATGCATCACCAAGAAACAGGTTAGCAGGGGTATTATTTCTGTTATGATTTCCTTACAGAAAGGTGTGTCCTCCCCACTCCTCTAAATTATTATAGAGCATGCTTCCTGGTATATTTATTTTTGAAGGATTTTGAAAACAACGTTAGTGAGTAAAATAAACAGATTGGGAGACATTTTAGGAGGGGCAAAGTATTAAATTACATTGGAGCTAACATAAATGGATAGAGATGTCAGCATCCTGGTTTCAGAGCTCAGAGGCATTTATCTCACTTCTCAGAGAATGTAGGCAAATGCATATTTATGTCTTCTTTGACGATTCTAGATCATCTAAATTTGTCTAATTTGGGGCTTCCTTTTACCTTTGAACATATTCTATTTATTTCAGGACCCTGACACCAGCCTTTTGCTTAAGAATTAATGCCTTAAATAGGAGTCTTTACATAGGTTCAGATAAAAAATAGGCACTATCTACTTAATTTAGTTTTATGCTTCAGTGAATTTCAAATACATTCTCTCTTACTTTTTATTGTATCATGCAGCAGGGTTTTTTTTTTTTAAGTTTAATTGTTTTATCGTTAGATAGTTGATCAATTTTCATCTGACTTTTACTCTAGCTGAGAAGAACTAGGAATAAAGGACTAATCAAGAAAGTGAGCTAGCTGCTTAGCTATTTGGAAATAAATATTTAAATTTAGTATAAATGATGACTATTTAGGATCCAGGCCCTCTTTTAATGCCTGAGTTTATCTACATGGTAAGTCCTTTCTCTGCTTTTACTTCACGATTTGTCCATAGATGTGACATGAGGAGTTATAAAGAATGAAGTGCTTTAGAAAGCATCTGGACTGACCATTCCCCCCGCACAGATTAGAATCTCAATTACTGAAAAAGGGGGAAGCCACACGCCTTTCCCGTAATGGAAAGGGAGTAAGATGTTGTCTTTCTGTGCAATGACTTCCAAGAACGAACACTAAACTTTCCCCATCTCTCCCTCCCAGAAGTCTGCATTTTCTTTTCCTTCCGAAGTCACCAGCACCATCTCTTCTCTTCATACCCCTTCCTATTTCCTCCAAAATCTTTCTCAGGAGAGAAAAGAAGCCAATGACGTCACCTACCATGACACTGGACATCACTGACAAAACCTCTCAGACGTTGGGTCTTTTTTTTTCCCCCAGGAGGGCAGATATTTTTCATCTGTTTTTTCTCTGCTATACTCCCAACACCTAGAAGTGTGCCTATTACTTAATAAAAGCTAAATGGAAAACTGAATTATTAAGTAAATTAATTAGTGAATAAATGGATGGGTGGATGGATGGATGGATGGAGCTGAGGCAGATAGAGTACAGTAGGAGCAAAGGATCCATACACAACCTGGTGAAGTCTTCCAGGTAGTAAACACCCCCTACCTCCAATAGAAAGGGCAAGGGCCAAACCAGAACTGACCAAGAACAGACATAAAGGTCAAAACAAAGGAGGTTATGATTGAGGGCTAACTTTCCCAGTGTGCTTCCCCTTCCCCTCCTGGTTATGAATTGTCTCCCTCTGAAAAGAAAACAATCCGAACAACTCATTTGATTCACCTCCTTGGAACAATGACTGATAAACTCTAGAAGTAAAAGGATGAACCGAAACACTTGCTGGGCTGGTAGAGTTTCCCATATGGAAATAAACTGAAATCCAGAAACACCTGCACTCTGATGTTACGAGAACTGTGCAACTCAGTCCATTTGGGATAAGGAAAGCAGTAAGCACATGTAGGCATAAGTGAAGAGGATGGGGAGGGGAAGGGACAAGGGATGACAATCAGAGAAGGCTCAGGGAAAAAGAAGCAATATTCAATGTGAGCCTTGAGAGATGAGTAGAAGTTTATGAGAAGAGCAAGAGAAGACAAAGAGACAAAAAGCATTCTAGACAGAGGAAACCACTTGAACCAAGAACGGACCCATGCCCCACATACCTGGCCTGGCCCCAGCCCCATCGCTTCCTCCTGCCCAACCCCAGTCTCATGGAATGGCATCGCTAGTGGCTCTTTGAGCTAGTGGCTCAAAGCTGAAACCTAGGATCTGTCATCATCACCCCTTTCCTGTTCCTCTTTCTCCACCATCATGTCAGGTCAATTTTAGCTACTAAGTTGGTCTCTAATCAACATCGTCTCCCTCCATCTCTGTTCCCATCCTGGTCCTGGCTACCCAAATCCCTCACATGGTTTCCCATGGTAGTTTCCCTACTGTGTGCGCACATTCACTAGAGCCTTCTTCCAATTCATTCTGCAGTAAGATCATCTCTTTTTTAAATAAACAACTAATCAAATTATTTCCCTACTTCAAACATTTCAGTGGCATTATAAACTGAATCATGACCCTCCTAAATTTGTAATTTTAAACTTTAACCCTTGATGGGGCTGTGTTTGAATATAGGGCCTTTGATCTTGGATGACCAGGGCCCAGAACTCCAAGAAAATAAGTGTTTACTGTTTAAGCCACCAAGTCTGTAATATTCTGTGTGGTAGCCTGAGTTGACTCATGCAAATGGCCTCTCATGTTTCTTATCCAAATTGGTCTAACTTCCAAACTCCTCAACATGGTCAACAAGGACCTACATGGTCTGACCCTTTACCTGTATCTCTTTATCGCCTCATACCACAATGCCCTCACTTTTGTCCCTCCAAATATAGTAGCCTTTTCCAATTCCTTATGCATTCCTGACTTTGCTGGCTGGGTCAAATGCTCTAATAAATAAGTCATCAGCACCACATTCCTGTCCCTTTCCATTGAACAGGGTAGCAATTTGATTAATATCTCTTCCCTGCGCTAGTGTGCGAGCTCCATGAGAGCAGGAACCTGACTTGTTTCTACTGCCACTGTGTCTGTGCCTAGTATGCACCTTCATGCCTTGGTGTGAAATTGCTGCTCAAGTATTTGCAGGGTAAATAAGTATTAGGCCAGTTTAATCACTGGAGAATCAATTGGTTGGTTAGAGCACAGGACGAAAGGGATAGTTGTAAGTGAGAATAGCTGGCTGTGATTAAGTGCCACGCTATAGAATATTGGCAGAATTTCAGAAGTCTGACAATACCAAGTGTCACAGAGGGTATACAGACATAGGATCTTTAACATTCCTGCTGAGAGTGTCAACTGGTATAAAGGCTTTGAAAAATTACCTTGGCTTTATCTTCTAGAGCAGTGTTATTCAACTGGGGATAATTCTGTCCCCCAGGGAATGTTTGGCAATGTCTGGAATTAATTTTGATTGTTATAGCTGGGGTGTGGATGCATTAGTAGGTAGAGGCCAGAGATGTTGCTAAATATCCTACATTGCAAGGAAAGCCCCACAACAAAGAAGTATGTATGGTCCACAAGGAAGCACACACCAAGACACATCATCATTACATTACCCAAGATTAAAGATAAGGAGAGACTCTGAAAAGCAGCAAGAGAAGAGGAGAGAGTTACCTACAAGGGAGTTCCCATAAGACTATCAGCTGATTTCTCCAAAGAAACCACACAGGCAGGAAGGGGTTGGAAAAATGTATTCAAAGTCATGAAAGACAAGGACCTACATGCAAGATTACTCTACCTGGCAAAGGTATCATTCAGAATGGAAGGGCAGATAAAGTACTTCCCGGATAAAGTAAAGTTAAAGGAGTTCATTGTCACCAAGCCCTTATTAAATGAAATATTAAGGAGACTAATCTAAGAAAAAGAAGATAGTCAAAACTATGAACAGTAAAATGACAACAAACTACAGCTATCAACAACCGAACCTAAGAAAAACAAAAACAAACTAAGCAAACTGCTAGACCAGGAACAGAATCACAGAAATGGAGATCACATGGAAGGTTATCAGTGGGGAGGGAGAGGGTGGAGAATGGGGGGAAAGGCACAGGGAATAAGAAGCATAAGTGGTAGATATAAAATAGACAGGGGGAGGTTAAATATAGTATAGGAAAGGGAGAAGCCAAAGAACCTATATTTATACCCCATGGACATGAACTAAGTGAGGGAATGCTGGTTGGGGGGAGGGGGTGCAGGGAGGAGGGGAATAAGGGGGGAGAAAAAAATGGGACAACTGTAATAGCATAATCAATAAAAAATATATTTTTTTTTAAAAAGAAGTATATGGTCCAAAGTGCCAACAGTGGCATGTTTGAGAAACTGTTCTAAAGTAGCATAGTCTATATATTGTGACATAGCAATTTCAAACTTAGACAAAGACCCAATGCTTGCTTACATATTTATAAGAGGAGATGTTACAGCCTGTTTATAGCAGCACTGCTTACAGGAGAAAAAGCTGGAACTAGGTTAAATGCCCATCAGTGGGAGGATTAATCTTGGTATACTCACCCAACAGAGTATTATTATGCAGCAATCAAAACAAATGAATTAAAATGGTAAACAACAAGGTAGATGAATATAAGTAACATGTTATTAAGTAAAAAAAATTAATTATATTTTTAAAATAAAGTTTAAATCTGTTAAAAGTAGACTTTTCTGTTTTTATAAACATAGAAGTATATTTTTACAGATGTGTAGATAGAGGCATTGAAACTATGAAAAAATAAAGCCAGCGATTGATAAGCAAAGACTCAGGGTGGTGGTTCATTAGTTGGGAAATAATGGAGTGAAGCTGGGGACGGGGGAAGTCATATGGTTAATGCAGTGTAAGGGGCTAGCTTTTGCTAGAGGCAGTGGGCTTGTGAATACGTACTACATTGCTAAAAAATCACTAAATCGCTCAGAAAATAAGTAAATAAATAAATAATGGGCCACCCATAGACTAATGATAAGGATGTGTTGTGAATTGATGATTAAGATTAAATCAATTCCATGCAGCCGAAGACCAGTTTAAAAGCAGAAAATCCCCTGATAATCCTGGCGGTTCTCACAGAATTCTCGGACCGCCTTGCCATAAGGAAGAGGCTTTTTATATGTTGTAAATGGGTCTCCTGCCTCTGATGTCATTTGAAAAAGAACATTGACTTCTAAAATAAAATAAACACCTTGTAAAACACTGCTGTGAGATGTCAGAGTGTTTTAAAAGGAAAGCTGCAATATCATAAGAACTGAGCTATGAAAAATCACAAAATATACTAAGGAGGCCATTCTCAGTGGTGCTTACATTTCAAAGAAGAGGCCAATACTAGCCTCCAAAGAAAGGACTTGCAAATAGTTTGAATCCAAAAACCAAAGATAAGAAGGTAGGAGGAAGACCATTCTTTTAAAAAAAAATTTTTATTGTTGTTCATGTACAGTTGTCTCAATTTTCCCCCCACTACTCTCCCTTGAATCTTTAAGTTGCCTACGTAATCACAGCATGGAAGTAAAGAGGCTTAAAGAGCCAGATACACGCATATAATCAAATCCACAGTAGTGCAGTCCTCAAAGTGTTGACATATAAAGAACCTAGAAGCCAGCCAGCCTGACTTCTTGCCTGCTTTCTTTCCTCTCAAAAATCATTAGGGTTGAAGCCTGTGTGGGGAAGGCATATGCAGTGGGAAAGATCTTGTACCAGGAGATCTGGGAAATTGATTCCAAGGACTGAGTAAATAAATACAGGAGAAGATAACAGTAGCCAGGTCTTTCACTGTTGAAGAAGGGAGTTACAAATACAGAAGGAAAAAACTGTAATGAACACGCTGGCATTGGATTGGGGTTGGACTATAATAACTCATGGCTTCCAATAGATACCTACACGGATAGAAAAATAAATGCAGATGTAAATGTGGGTATTCATACACATACACATATCTCTCTTAGCTCTACCCACAGTGAGAAACCCTAATTTGTGGGACTTTATCCAAAATAACTGTCCTATACTCTTTTAAAAAGCTCAAGGACGCATGTATAAAGGATGCATGGACAAGGACAACAGAGGGGAGGACTGAATGTGGGAGGGGGGCTGGTCAGTGTGGGAGATAGTATTGGGGGGAAAATGGGGACAACTGTAATTGAACAGCAATTTTTAAAAAGCTCAAGGGAAGATTAAGAAGCTGTTCCAGACTGAAGGAGACTGGAAGGACAAGACCAATGCATGCAACACGTCACCCTGTATCAGGTTACTTGATTAAAAAGGACATTATTGAGGCACATGGCAGTGCTTGTATGGAATCTTTGGATTGGATGTTAGTAATGTAGCACTGTCAATTTTCTGATTTTATGACTATTTGATGATTATTCTATAAACACAAAGAGAAAGTCCTTGTTCACAGAAAATTTGTGTTGAAGTATTCAGACATACGGGAGTAATACAAGTTTAGCTTATTCTCAATGTTTGAGACTAAAAAATATTTGTAGTTTCCATTTTTCTCTTAGATTGAAGTTATTTTACAATAATTAAAAAAAATTCACAAATACTATCATTCTTGTATAAACAAATCACATGGAACTTGAAAGGAAATAATGGTTAAGCAGCAAAATTGTGATAGTTGTGTATTTAAGAACAGGGAGGAGAAATAGGTTATTATGGAAGTTTTGTCACAAAATAGTGAGAGGAAATTGAATGAAACTTGGCTATAGGGAGGAAATTTTCATTGAAAGTCTAGTGTCTCCCATCTTATTTTAAAGTGATGGAGGAAAATGGTCATTGAACTGCCTTGGAGCTGTTTACATAGAACAATGAAGATGTTAATAGCAGCCTAAAGAAAATGCCAGAACTGAGAACTGGATGTGGCTTGTTAAAGGGTCTTATTGTAACCACAAATAGCTTAGTCTAATAGTCAAAGACACCAAGATAATTTATCAGTTAATTGAAAAGTCTGACAGGAAACTTGAACAATAGAGGCAAAAGAGACTATCAACTGGTATTTTTACGTCCAGCTAATTGTTCTCTCTTCATAGAGTTCACCCAAAGGGAATCAAATGATAATGCTATGAGCTGCCATTTCTTTCTGTAATCAATTTCTTTCTGAAGATCATCCCCATAAAATTGAGGAAGAAGAAAGATGAGACTATGTACCCATCCCTTCTCCAGGAACAATCACAAAACTCTGAATATGCTAATCCCCTTATAAATAACACTGAAAGAAAAAGAAAACTCACATTTATCAAAGGCCTACTTTGAGCCAGATGTACTCTATAAACTACCTCACTGAGTACGTCAACAGTGATGAAAAGCAGCTATTATTTTTCTCATTGTTAAAATGAAGAAATGGAGGCTCAGAGAGGCTAAGTCACTTACCTAGAGCCACACAGAGTTAAAATGGGAATAGAGAATCGGTCAATCTTATCTTGGACATCATTAATCTTCATACATAAACCTTGCAACCTAGACATCATCATTCCCATATTAGAAAACTAGTTTAAATTCATGCATTTTTTAAAGTCCTGTGGTCTTTTCTCCTATTTAACCTTTTTCCTTTAGTAACATCTGAGATTTCTATTGCCTTCATTAATGATTAATAATAATAGCTACAATATGAATATTTCAAAAGTAATTTGTATTTTACAAATGTTTTCATGCACATTTAATTTCCATCTTCCTAACAGCTAGAGAAATCTTTTTTTCCTCCCAGTTTTATAGATGTGGACACTGAAGTTCAGAGTAGTTAAGGGGATGGTTCAAATCACATGGTAAGAGTCATGACTGGATCCTGGACCAAAAGCAGACAATGATGTCGCATAGGAAAAAAATAGCAGTTTAGTTTATTACTGAAGTAAGTCTTTTAGTGTAGGTACATAGAAGTGGGCAAGAGACCACAAGGGAAACAAGCCACACAGTGATGCTCAGAAGATAGGTATGGACAGTAATTGACCATTGGTTTTGGATTTAAATGTTTAGTTGGTCTTCAGTGGAGAGAGATATAATGTATTAGATAGACATTTAAGGACATCCAGAAGATCAATTGCCAATGAATATACCAAGTAGTACTGTTCTGGGCTCTCCAATGGCCATGGGCTTCTAGGACTCTGCCAGTCCCTTAATTCTGCCCACGGAACCTGCCAAACAGTGAGCCTATTTGCAAAAGATCGTAAATGAAAGAAAACCGCTTCTGGTTCTGAGCCATGGACTCCTCCTCCTGCCCCACGCTCTGTTGCAGCAAATGGGAAAACGCTCCGCATCAATGGCCCGCTGCTTGGACAAGAGCAGCGCCATGTGCAAACTCACCAGGCAAATGGCTGGCACATGCAGCTCAGGGCCAGCTGCTCAGATGGCTTCCGGCCCACCGGGAAGACAGTGAGCTAGTTCCCTGAGGGCAAATAATAATAATAATAAAGCTAAAAATGCGCTTGGAAAGTCTTCGTCAAAACTAAATCTAGTAACTCGTCTCCCAAACCCTAAACCAAAAATAATGAATTATACTTCGCTACATCAGTCTTCTGCACTTAGGTGAGTTTTTGTACTAAGGTAAGCCTATTTGGCTTCTGATTGCTAGTGAGTTTATGGGCAACATAAATGCTGTGAAAGTTGGGATACCACCTTCCCTTTTCATCATGTGCCTAGGGTAGTGTCAGGCACATAGTGGCTACTTAATCAACATATGATAGGTGAATGAATATAATATGATCACTTAATACAGTGGAAGATGATGTCACTCTGAATTATCAATCCTTGGCCTACCTCAAACTATCATCTATCTATCTGTCTATCTATCTAAATATCTATCTATCTACCTATCTATGCCTTAATTTCAAAAGAGAATAAGATTTCAATCTTTTTTATGGCTGAGTAATATTCTGTTGTATATATAAACTGTATCTCCTTTATCCATTCATTTATTGATGGACACTTAGCTTTCTTCCATATCTTGGCTATTGTAAATAATGCTGCAGTGAACATAGGGCTGTCTTCATTTTATCCAGAAATATACCCACAAGTGAAACTGATGTATCACATGGCAGTTCTATGTTTAACTTTTTGAGGAACCTCCACACTGCTTTCCACAGTGGCTGCACCATTCTACATCCCTGCCAACGGTGCAAGAGGGTTCCCTTTTCTCCACATCCTGGCCAACACATCAGTTTTTGTCCTTTTGATGACTGCCATTCTGACAGGTGTGAGATGTGATTTGGATTTGCATTTCCCTGATGATTAGTGAGGTTGCATATCTTTTCATGTGTTTCATGCCCTTCTGTATGTCTTCTTTGGAAAAATGTCTATGCAGGTCATCTGCCCGTTTTTTAATGGATGGACCTAGGGTAGTATGCTCAGTAAAATAAGTCAGAGATAGAAAGACAAATACTGAGTGATTTTTTTATATGTGTTAAATCTCTAAAACAAAACAAACAAACAAAAAACAAACAGATTCATAGATACAAAGAACAAAGTAGTAGCTCCCAGAGGGGAAAGGGATTGAGAGTAGGCCGAATAAGTGAAGTGGATTAAGAGCTACAAGCTTTCAGTTAAAAAGCAAATGCCATGGAGGATGTAAGGTACAGCATTAGGGAATATAGTAAACACGACTGTGCTAACTTTGTATGGTGACGGATGGCAACCACACTTACCATAGGGATCATTTTCCGATGTATGTAAATATCAAATCACTATAATCTACACTTAAAACTAATAGCGTATTGTATGTCAATTATATGTCAGTTTAAAAAGAGAGAAAAAGAATAAGAATTAGTAGCAGTGCTAAGATTTCTTTCACCTCATCACTTTCTGCTGGTAATTTTAGAGGATGCACAGTCTCTACCTATGTAGTTTTACTGGAAATAAAGGTGACTATCAGGCATCTAAAATATTTTTCTAAATTTGGAGAGTCCCAAACTAGTGGAAGACAGGAATTGGGACATAGGAGGGGATGGGCCAGTCCATGATAAAGATCCAAGGATCAAAGTCACCAGGTAGATGCCCCTAAAAAAAAAAAAAATCCCTTGAATATTAAAAAAAGAACTCAAATACCCAGCCACAGCAAAGATATTTTCGAAGTGATGGCAGCTGGCAGCCAGAGGTTCTGGTGATGACACAGCCATGAGTATCCAGTGGTGGACAAAGATCAGTGAGGAAGATGCCAGAAACAGCATCTTAAGTAATGAATGAAGACTGTTCGCTTAGAGGGCATATGCGTAACTTCTTCCAGTACACCTTGACTCTGCCTTGTTTGTCAAGCCTCCCCTTCTGATTGGCTCTATATACTACCCAACAATCTTCCAGCAGATCCATTTTCAGTGTCACTCGATAAAACTGGTTTAATTGATTTGCCAACAAGAACATATTTTGATAAGGGAAATATTGCTAAAGGTAGTTAGTACTCCCTGGTTTCCAATAGGAGAATAGATGCTTTGGAGATGAAGTGCGAGAGAAATTTTACCTAGCATTTTGGGACCATGAGAAGGAAATCGGGTGTGGGATGCAGTAATTTCTTTACTTGTGCATACACTCTTATGACTGACACACTCTCGAATTACACCATTCATTTATTTTTTCCTCAACATGTACTGAGTACCTACCATGTGCTAGGAGTTTCGCTAGTTGCTGAACGTGTGACAGTAGGTTTCACAGGGTAAATGTGGGCCCTGAGATCCAGCTGCCTGGGCTGAGGAGTGGGGTTATCACTTCCAGCAACGAGATGCCAGGCAGTTGATTTAGCCTCTCTGTGCCTGTTCCGTTTGTACAATGTAATTAATAGCATCTGCCACATACAGTTGTTGCATTAATTATTGATAGTGTCTGCCACACACAGTTGTTGCATTAATATATTTAATCCCCTTAGAAAAGTGACTCATATGAAAGAAGCGTTAAATACATTTTAGTGGTAGTTGCTGTTGTTAATTTTATTAGATGAATGTTTGACAAATGTTGGACACAGGAAAAAGACAACAGAGAAACAGCATACATTTGAAATGTCATGAGCAAGGATATGCAGAAAAATTTTGAAAAGGTGCACATTTACAAGAAAAGCCTAGAAAAGAAAAACATGAAAAAGGATATGCAGGAAATCTTTCATAGAAGAACCTAGAAAAGTCATTTTAAAGCAAGGAACATGTAAGCTAAGCCCTGAGGAGGGAACAGGAACTGGCTAATCCGAGTAGGGATGGTCGAGGCGGGAGGGAAACGAATGTGCAAAGGGCCAGATCAAGAGGACACAGCTGAAGGAAATGAACACATCCAGGATGGCTAGAGTGGAGGTCGTGTGCTGAGCGGGGTGTGGGGCAGGAAGAGGAAATGGTGTGCGATGGGGCCAGGAAGGTAAGCAGGAGCTAAAGCAGGAGGAGTCTTGTTAAAGACCACGCTCAAGATGCATGAATGTTTACTTCAGGGTTTTAAACAGAGGGGAGTTAGGATCAGAGTGGCACTTTAGCAAGAACACGATGGACAGAGTCTGAAAAATAGTTGGGAGGCCCCTGGAAAGAACAATTAGACTAGTGTGTTATAATGGAGTAGACACATTGGTGTAGGGTGTGATACTGGGGATTTCAATGAGGAGAAATGATAGGTGTTCAGGGTATGTATAGGGAGCAGAGTAAAGAGAAGTTAGTAATCTATTCAAAGTGAGAACAAAACAGGAATGAAGAAATTGCAAATCAGATCCCACGTTCCTGCACACACCAGGAGGTGGAAAGTGATGACTTACTGGAATATGGAAGCAGAAGGAAGGAGTAGATGGCTGCATCAGCACTGAACATGCACAGACTTTTCTCTTGTCATTATTCCCTAAATAACATAACGACTATTTGCATAGCATTTACATTGTATTAGGTATTATAAGTAATCTAGAGATGATATAAAGAATATAGAAGGATTTGCATATGTTACAGGCAAATAATATATAATTTTACATACTGGACTTGAGCATCCACAGATTTTGGTATATGTGCGGGGTCCTGGACAACTATATTTTTCTCCAGAGTTGGGTTTCCCAGCTATGGGTTCTTTAGTCCTAAGTGCGTCAAAAGTCTCAATGGAAACACTATCCTTGAATTTTCATTTCTTAAAAGACTTCTGGTTGTTTGGGTTTAAGATGTTAACAGCTAATACCTATAGCATACCAATTTACTAAGTACTCAATCCTCCTAACGACCCAGGAGATCAAGATGATTCCAAATTATTGGACACCAAGCAACCAGATGGGAGGTGGAAGACCCAGCCAAGCAGCTTGTGTGCCTACACGATGTGATACCACTGCCTCAGACCTTCCAGTACCGAGGCATCCTCGCCAACAACCTCATTAAACAAGCACTTTCCATGTCTCTCTGTCCCTGGCCACAGCACTCCAACACTGTAAGGCCTGTGAGGGATCGGGTTACCATCTAACCTTGCAAATAAATAAATAAATAAATAAATAAATAAATAAATAACTGAGTATTGCCAGTCTCTGCTAAATAGATGCAACTAATGAATGATAGATATAGTTCAGATGGAAGGACGAATGTGACATACACATCACTAGTGTCACATTCACTAGTGATTGTGACATCACTAGTGAAAACTAGTGATTAAAAAAACACTAATCCATTTTCATTGGATATCATATGTTGCTTTTAAAAAAAAAAGAAAATATTCAAAATGCCTCTTTAAGTAAGACAAGATGACTTATTAAGAGTTGTTCAGGAGTGAAGCTTCTGAGTTCTAATAATTATTTTCTGTGTCCAAAACAAAACATTTATGGTGTGTTTATTTTATGCCAGACACTATGTTAAGTGGTTTAGGAAGGTGGTTTCATTTGGTTTATGACCTCTTCTGTAAGTCCCTTGCTATCTTTTTTATAAAGGAGAAAATTCAAGCTCTGAGTGCCTTGAGAACTGACTTTTTCGTGGCCCTAGCAAGTATAACAGCCAGAACTTGCCCCAGGTCCTATCTGGTACCGAACCCAATATTTTTCTCTTTCCTGCAAGCTGTACAGGTTACCCAAGAACATTGTGCTGGGTTATGGAAGTCATATAGAAAGATGAGAAAAAGTTGTATCACACAGGAAGTTGATGGTATTAAATTCTCTTATTCTAAATCCTAAAAGAGTTCAATGATATCTGAAAAAAGTCTTTGTTCAATAAAGTGTGGCATACAGCCCAAATTTCAGAACATTCAAATAGAGTTGAGGGTATGGCAGGTACCATACCTACTCCATAGCACAATTTTTTAAAAGCCTCTCCATGTTATTATATATAATAATAAAACCCTATTATTATAGGAAATCAACAGCAGAGTGGATGAGGCCAAGATTCAGATCAATGATTTTGAACATCAGGAAGAAAAAGACATCCAATCAGTACGGCCAGAAGAAAAATGAATCCAAAAAATCGAAGTTAGTGTAAGGAACCTCTGGGACAACTTCAAATGTTCCAACATTCACATCATAGGGGTGCCAGACAGAGAAAAGAAAGAGCAAGAAATTGGAAGCCTATCTGAAAAAATAATAAAAGAAAAGTTCCCTAATTTGGTGAAGGAAATACACATACAAGTCCGGGTAGCACAGAGAATCCCAAATAAGATGTATATAAAGTGGACCACACCAAAACACATCATAATTAAAATGCCAAAGGTTAAAGATAAAGAGAGAAAGTTAAAAGCAGCAAAAGAAAAGCAGATAATTACCTACAAAGGAGTTCCCACAGGCTGTCAGCTGATTTCTCAAAAGAAACGTTGCAGGCTAGAAGAGACTCTGAAAGAAGTACTCAAAGTGATGAAAAGCAAAGACCTACAGCCTAGATTACTCAGTCCAGCAAAGCTATCGTTTAGAATCAAAGGGAGGATAAAATGCTCCCCAGACAAGGTAAAGCTAAAAGAGTTCATCATCACTAAAGCATTATTATATGAAATGTTAAAGGGACTTATTTAAGAAAAAGAAGATCAAAACTATGAACATTAAAATGGCAATAAATACATAACTATCAACAATTGAATATAGAAAAACAAACAAAACCAACAAGCAGAACAGAAACAGAATCATAGATATGGAGAACATGGGGATGGTGACCAGTGGGGCGGAGGGTGTGGGGGAATGGGGGAAAGGTGAAGGAATTAAGAAGTACAAAGAGGTAGTTACAGAATAGGCAGGGGGACGTTAAGAGCAAGTATAGGAAATGGAGTTGCCAAAGAACTTATACACATGACCCATGGATATGAACAAAGGAGGAGTGGGGGGGGTGCTGTGTGGAGGGGGGCGGGGGGGAAATGGGACAAGTGTAATAGCATGACCAAAAAATAAATATTTAAAAGGCCTCTCCATGTCATTATATATAATAATAATACCCCATTATTAAACCAGTGATTATATTATTTTTTCTGATCTGTTAGGTTTTACTTCTACCTGGTGCCTTTTCCCCCAACTTTTATATTTCCCTAGACTTTCTAATGATGAAGAGGAGGTAGATAACACATTAGCAAATAACAGTGAATGCCAGGGCTTTTTCCTTCTTATTTTCTGTAAGTTATTTCTCATTGCTTTGATAATTTAAGAGAATAAAGAAAGCTTAGATCTTCAAAGTTATATCAAAACCAAACATTTTGAAATGGCATCTGAATTCTGATTTAGGAATTAATTCCAGATTAAAAGAGTAAACAAGACCTAACTGAAATTATCTTGAAGTTCATGATCATAACTAGGAAGATTAAAAGTGTATATATGGAATATACTGAAAAGTTAACACAAACACTATTTGTAAAATCCAAAAATGGTCTATCTAGCAAAGCCAGTCTATTCTTGAAGCAGCCAAGGAAGTAGAAGCAAAGACATTTAAGTAGCCAAAAGAGAACTCCTGAAGTCACAAACACACAAAGCATAGTACAGAGGCAAGGCAGATGCTGTAACTGAACGACAGCAGGACGGGGGGGCGGGGGGACCATGAGGATGCCACATCTAAAGGGACAATAGCTCCTCAGCTGCGGTGAATGGTTACCACGTAGGAATATGGGATCAAGGTCAGGGGACCTTCAGGTTTCAAACAGAAGCGAGACTTAAAGATGTTTCACGTAAAACTGAATGAAACATCTCCACTATCCAAACGGGACTGAAGAGAAACCAGCTCATGGCTTTGAACTCCGGGTTAGCTTTACTCCCCTCCGTAAGCACTGACGCCTGGGCAGCACAAAATAACTCCACAAAATCAGACCTTTAGAAATGGACAGAACTGGAAATAAAACCCATACTCTCTCCTATTCTCCTTATTTATGTCACAGCTCTCAAGAGACAACAGATGGCATTTTCTTGGTGGCTGTTCCCTCAGAAAATAATGGCAATCCCCAAATGAGGCCATCGCCAGAGAAATGACTAGAAGGTAAGTATGAAACAGTTGGCACTATGCACTGAAGCTCTTCCCTGTCCACCAATGAGTGGCGGTTGTATTACTCCCTCCTTTGAAATGGCAGTTTCTATTCAGTTGCAGACTTTTAGCACCAGTCAGGAGTTCCTCCTTAGGTGTGGTCACCATTAAGTGAGTCGAGAACCAGGCTGGAGTGAAGAATCCCTATCCCTGTCACTGAAATACAATGCAAGGGAAAGACTAGTTTAATTTATGAAATCATATGGTCATGTTTCTTCTCAAAGTGTTTTTCAAAATTATTTTAAAATACCAAATTTTATCTGTAATCTTATCTTCTTATGAGTCAATGAAAATGTATGTCTCTTTTGCACTTCAAGTTCTCTAAGCAGAGGGCCACAGATTCAGGTTAAGAATATCTCAGGTTCTGATACTCTCCAAAGGAAACTTTTGGGGTTCCTCGCATATATTGAGTCTATTCTCCCATCACGAGTCTTTGGCCTCATCCCAAGTGAACTCGTGGACTCGTGCCCTTGATATGTTATTTATATTTCCCCAAGTATATTAAAGTAAATTTAAAGTTATTAAGAAAAATAAAGCCTGCCCATCTATAACCATTTTTTGCCACCATGCTGTGAGAAATTCTGATTTAAATAAAAGTTGGACAAACTCTAATGTTGCAACAAGTCGACAAAATGTTACATTAATTTTATATATACATACATGTATACACACACACACACACACACACACACTCCTCACCTGAGAATATATATATTCATTGATTTTAGAGAGAGAGGAAAGAAGAGAAAAAGAGAAGAAGAGGGAACAGGGGAGAGAGAGAGAGAGAGAGGGAGAAACATTGATCAGGTGCCTCTCATACATACCTCCACCTGGGATGGAACCTAGATATGTGTCCTGACCAGGAATTGTACCCGTGACCATTTGATGTATGGGATGACACTCCAACCAACTGAACCACCTGGCTAGAGTTACTTTCATTATATTAATAAAGTATCAAGAGTTACAGGAAAATATGCTTATTTCAAATATTAATGCAAAGATTAAGTATAGTGAAAGCATGTTGTTTAATGTATCAGACATTCCTGCCATGACACTATGAGGTAACTACTGTTCTCTCCATTGCACAGATGAGGAAACTGAGACATAGAAAAATGAGTTGCCCAAGGTTTTATGAAGCCAGTCAGCATCAGAGCCAGGTCTTGAATCCAGGAATCTAACTTCGGAGTTCACATTCTCCTTAGACCATTCAGCATCTCTATGAAGGCCGTGGCAGGGTATCTCAGATCTGCCATAATAAACATAACCACAAGGACACCAAAGTCCTGTAGGCCCACACAGATTTGTGTCCCATGCTTAAGGTTCTCCTCCACTCACACTGACCGTAAGAACTGAAGGTTCAGAGCCACCCTTAATCAGGGCCCCTGAGAGCTTTGTGTTATTTCTGAGGCCATCGCAAGGCTCTGGAAAAAGACCCACAGAGAAGATAAAGCCGTCTATGAACTGACGGGGAGGAATCCTCTGCTTAGCCCTAAGAATGTTTCTTTCCATCTCCAAAGGGGAGCCTGCTGAGACGTGCAGGGGAAGGTCTAAAAATAAAACAGCCAACAGCAAGTGCAGAGCATCCTCCCATCCAGAAGGCTGCCCAAGACCTACTGACACACTGCCGGTCCATAAGCTTAGGCTGAAAAATAGGAGAAGGAGAGGGGCACCCCAAAAAGGTTTAAACCAGGTTTAAGTTGATAACATTTAAGCAGTTCACAGACAGCTTTTAACCTCCTGGTAATCTCATAAGGTAGGTGTTATCATTACTTGACAGTTGTTAAGTCACTTGACTAAGATCAGTCTAACTTGTAAGAGAACCGGAAAGCAAAACCCCAGCCAATGTGAACAAGTTCCTGCTCTACGGGAGTCAGAGGGAAAATAGATTGCCAAATGTTCTTAAACTCATATTCATTCATCGGAAAGGCAGGAGCAGTATTAAGTCTATAGATTATGAAGGCATTTTCCCAGGATGCTATTTATTTTGAAAGCTGCCTTTACATTGTCCATAGGGCTCTGTGTGATGGACTCCATTTACATTCAGGGAGAAGCAGAGAAAATAAACGTATTCAGATTCAGTATGTTGGAATCAGGAATTACGACATTAAGGGCAATAGGGAAACTAGCCCTAGACTTTCTCAAGGAAGCTGCCCCTCAGCCTCCAAGTTCCCTGATTTACAAAACATTACCTCCGGCAATGCTCAGGACCAAACTTGAGCAAAAGCCAAGCTCAGGCATCAGATCACAAGTGTCAAAACACAAAGTGTCAGAGACCATTTACCCTAACTTGAGCCCCCCACTTTGAGAAATCAGAAGTTAACACAGCGAACCACCCAAGAACAAAAAGCAAGCGTATGTAACAGACTGGAACTCGGGTCATTCTACCTATTAGTTCAGGATTTTCTCCTCTACTTGCAGTTTATAGCATAGGGATTATGAGTATAGAGCAGGGCTCTGCACTCAGATGAACCAAGTTTCAAGTTGTAATGCTACTTCGTAACCTTCAGCAAGTTTTTTAACCTCGTATATATCCGTTTCCTCATTAGCAAAATGGGGGGAGTAAGAGCGCCTACCTAACAGAGTTATGGTGCATGGAAGCCAGAGCTATCCTGCATATATACTCTCTGCATGTAGTCTGACCCAAGGATGCATTCAATAAATGTTAGCTCAAATTTATTAATGTTTATTACAATGCCCATTAAAGTACATTATAAACTGTAAAGTGCCATTGGATGTTATTTATTACTACAGCCTAATTTTCCTAACGAGGTAATGTACCATGCTACATAAATCTTTTCTCTCTTATACATCATAATAGCATTCAGACAGTTACAAAATGATCTATAAAGTCATCTTGTTTGTCATCCTTTTAATATAAGAAAGGCAAACTGCACACGTCATCATTTTTAATACCCTTACATACAGCAATCAAGGCCCAGACAGTAAATGTCCCTGTGCGGATAGCTGCAGATCAGTCAGAAAGACAAATGACCTTCTCTGACAACAGTATTTACTCAAAACAAAATTGAATGATGTGCTATAACAACCACAACCACAAAAAAAAATGTTTGTTCTTTTTCCAGTTTCTGGCACAGTGTGCCTAAAACCCTTGGCATTTCCTGAGTAACAGGCGTGTCTTTTCATTACTTATGAGGAGCCCTTTGAGGCCACGCTTGACTTTATGCTAATGAGATGACTCAAAGCAAGGCCCCCACGTAGCCTCAGACTGGGGACTGTTCATCAGAAAAACCAAAGGTGGATTAGAGGGTAGAAACTTTCAGCCCCCCAAATCTCTTCAAGCTATTCAGTGCAATCACGTGACCAATGATTCCATCAACTGGATCTATTTAATGAAACCTCAATAAAAACTCTGGAACACTAAGGCTCAGAGAGCTTCCAGGTTGGTTGAACATCCTGAAGGGCGGTACACCTGGAAAGGGCATAGAACCTTCAACCCTCACGCCATGCCGTATATGTCTCTTCTATTTGACTGTTCTTGAGTTATATCCTTTACAATAGAATTATAATTGTAAGTATAGCTCTTTTCTGAGTTCTGTGAGTTGTCCTAACAAATTATCAAACCTAAATTAGGAGGGTTGTGGAAACTCTCAATTCGTAGCTGGCCAAACAGAACCGTAAGTGGCTTAGGGAGATCTGGACCTCGGGACTGGCATTTGAAGTAGGGTCAGTCTTCTGGGACTGAACTCTTGCCATGTGGTATCTGTGCTAACTCTGCATAGTTAGTGTCAGAACAGAATTGAATTATGAAACACCTGACAGGTGTCAGAGACTTGCTGTAGAAATGACGCAAAAGGGAATTGCTTCAGTTCTGAGGCTTCCTTCCCATGTCAATAACTGGCCTGGGTGTGCACTTTGGTTTTTATGCCTCCTCTTGAAGTTTTTAGATTCCTCAACTGGAGCGGAAAGAGAGGCTGTCTGTCCCCTATATCCTCAAGGTGTATCTGAGGTTTTGGAGATCCAAAACAGTCACCAGACATCGTAAAAACTAAGGTAGAATTTTAGAAGGAACATTGATGACCTACTATGAACTTTACTTGTCTGAGTTACCCCTGATTTTGCTAATCCTTCTAGTTGTAAATTAAGAAAACCATGTTTGCTTCTAAGGTGTTGTACAGGGATGAGATTCAGCCAGAGACCCAGGCAGTTCTAAGGGACTGGATCCTGAGTTTCAGCCTTGGTTCTGCCTCTTAGAGCTTAAATGACTTCATCAAGGTCATACAGTATTCTTGCTGTATGTTATATCAATTATAACATACAGTTATATCAGTTTTGAAGATGTGCTCTAGAAGCCACCAGTATTACGCTCACCTGGCACGCTTGTGATAGCAGTTCATGTTGCCCCAGATCTGATTACTCAGATATCTGGACTTGGGAGCCTAGAATCTGCATTACAGACAAGTAACCCACGTAATCCTGCTGCCCAGTAAAAATTGGCAACTGAAGGACTTAATCCCTTTCATTCTAATAATAGCATTGTACAGTATCAGTTCTTCCTATCATTTTTTTAAATGACAAATAGGTGATCAATTTGGTGAGGACATTAACAAGGTAGGCATCTTATACCCTAGTATTAATGAGTCTTACTAAGTAGTAAGGCTGATTAAATAAAATCAACATATATAATGTTATCTAGAAAATTCTCTCTGATGATCCCCCAAAACCTCCTTCCATAACTTCATCTTTGCAGTAGATTCTTCTGTGTGATTTTTTCAGGTAATGGCACCATCTCTCCATTTAATTGGTCTACATAGTTCCAGTCTCAGAAGTAAATCTCTTTCCAATTGTATACCAAGCCAGTTGCAATCTACTTGGCTGTGCACACTTAAAGCAGCTAATGTATGATGCATCATTTTAACCATCATGGAGGCATTCCTTAGAGTAACAAAGGATGCTAAGTGATTCTGATGTGGTTAAAAATGCCAGTACTTCTGAACCTAAAGATTAGGGCTGAATCCTGAAAATCCATCCCCTTCAAAGGGTATCCACTGTCACAAATTTTCAGATTCTTGTTTCTCCTTTTCTCTTTCTCCCCACCTTCATCCTTCCCTTTCATGGAGAATTTAGGTTGTTATCACAGGCACTTAGCTGCGGTCATTGTCTTCGTTATTTTCACTTTAAAGTACCTGAGTGCCACTCAGACATCTTTACATTTTAAAAGATATTTACACTTTTTCATCCTTCCCAAATAGACATGTTGGGGAAAAACACAGATGACTTAGATCATCTGATGGACCTACATTCACTCCTACTTCCCTCATTTAAGTGGCTACTATATGAATACCTTGCTGCAGAAACTAAGCCATTCGTAATGAGTAAGACAATTCAGGGGAACTCCAACTTGGTCAGGAAAATCTCAGATTCACCACAAAAAAAAAGAAAACCTATTATGGGTAACAAAATCAAGGCTGTCTTGGATGGTGAAGATCTTTTGTTTTATTATTGTAAAAGCTTTCAAGGGAACCCAGGTCCTCAAGCTCTGATTAGGTTTTACGAGCAAGACAGTCCTTCTGCATTTTGGTTGCACAGAACTGACTGACTGTAGGCCCAGCCACTTGGAAGTAGACGGGTAGCATGGAGACACTCCCAGCTTTGAGAATAAGATCAAAGCTACAATCTCCCCCCAAACCTGGCATGATTTTTAAAAAGTATGGGTAGGGGGACATAGTCTGTTCCCAGACTCAAAAAGGACTGAGCTGGGAACCTCCATACATATGCTCTCAGTGAGAGCTGCTCAAACTATGGGCCACCAACAGGGCTGATCTGTAAGTTGCTTGCTGCAGGTCTACGATGATATACAGAAATTGGGTGGGGGGACATTCAGGAACCCTATAGACACCTGGAAACAATTTCATGCTGTTGAATCTAAAAATATAAAAAAGGGAGCTTATATTTTGTGTATTTGTTAAATTTAATTTTAATGTATTTTGATTTCTTTTTAAATGTGCTAGTCTGCAATGGATTAGAAATTTTAAAACAACAATAAAGTTGACCCTTTCCCACAGATAATTTGAGAAGCATGGCTCTACATGGCAGCTTGCACTCACCTTTCATAAGCAGTCTCAAAGATCATGGAACTCTCAAGCCATGAGATGCCCATCTGCACAAATTCTAAAGCACTATGCATCCTATATATGAGATATGGCTTTCACATGTCCCATATAAGAGATGCAGCCACAGAGACATGGCAGGCAACCTTGTGCCATTTGTGCCAAATTTGCTCAAGAATCAGAACTCAGAATTTCCAAGAGGAAAGAAGGAATCAAATAGCAGGAAACACAGTACAGAGGTGGATGCTAATGTTACAGCATCCCAGTGTGAGCCTCAGGTCTTTGAGTTCAACCTGGATGAGAGATGTACATCCCTGAGGGATGCACTGAGACCTTTGAAGAAACACATAAAATGCACTCAAAAGTAGAAGCCTTCTGTGTTCTAATACCTGTACTTGGAGGCCATCAGTGGTGACAGCTGTACAGAGCAGAAGACTTAGGCTACAGGGACTGTGGGAGCCTCAGGGAGTACGTCAACAACCCCTGCCCACAACTTCTCTGAAGGGAGACTAATCCACTGTGGGAGCTGGCACACCGAGTACGTGGGTGGGGGGTTGCTCCTGAGAACACAGTCAAACGCTGCACCCAGTCTTGGAGCCTCAGGGGCTTCTGAAAAGAGTCCATGGGCCCCCTTACTCATGGCGATGATTTTCTATGAGTGGGGACTAAGAGAGTTCACAAGGAGAGGTAGTCCCCTCCAGCAAGTTGTGCTGTGGTCAAAATGTAGAGTGAAGACTCACGTGGCAATAGAGAATACCCACGGTCCATTCTCAGAACCTCAGCAAATCAGTCAAATGCACCTCCGTTAATGACGTGAATTACTAATGCCCTTTAGGTATGCTGCAAAAAATGAAGTCTAAGAAAACACTTGATTTTATTGCTCTGGGTATGAAGTGCAAATTCTCAAAGAAGCCAGGTAATGGAAAACAAGACACGAGGTGTCCACGACAGCCCCGCCACTCCGTTTACCCATCACACACATGTGCACACATGTATGCACACACACATTTTCATCACTAGCTCCCTGTATGACTCCAGGCACAAGGCAAGGCCCACATCTGCACTCAGGGACTGGAGGGCTTGTCCAAGGCTGCACAGCTACTTATAAGACTTCTCAGATGACAACTTAGGTTTTCCCACTTCTCTGATCTATTTTAAAGTAACAAATTCTGCCCTTACTGACTCCAACTGAAAGAAGAAACATCTTTAATTATTTATACCCAGCAAATGCATTCCATGTCTCAGGTTCTGTGAAAAACCCAATAAAATGTCAGCTTCAAAAACAATTTTAGAAAAAATCAGAACTTGGTATTGCAAGTGACTATGTGCCTAGATAAACAGGCCAAATGGTCAGTAATAATTATATAGCCATGAAAATAAATATAGAAAGCAGTGAAAGAAAAATACTGTATCCAAATATTTATCACTGAAAGCCAGGAATTTTCAAAGTGGTTTTAACTTCAAGGATAGCTCGAGAAGGTATACATCAGAATTGATATGTTGGCCCCCAAAACCTGAATCCTTGTGTGTTTTTCAGAACCATGAATATCTGAGAGATCCATTACTGGATGGGAGCTCTATTGTTGGCAGGGATAAAATAAGATCTCTAATGCTTGGGTATCCTAAGTTTCTTCCGCACTCCCTCCTTCCCCATGGGAAATGCAGCTTTTGCTTGCTGGATTTGGCCCACCTGTCTTTCTTCACCATGGATTTCATCTAGCATCACCATTTCTGACTTTAATGATCACTAAACTGATCCATGATAAAAGAAATTATAAGAGCCTAAAGATCCTGTGAGATTAACATTGGAAACGGAAAGAGCTACTGAGCTGGAGGAAGGAAAAGAGGACTCAGAGCAGGACAGATAAAAACCCAACAAGGCTTTGCATCTAGGGAAGTGGAGAGAGATCCGAGATATGCAAGTAACTGGGGGAGGCAGTTACTGGTAGGAGAAATATACTTAGAAAAATGCAAAGAGTGATTATGAAGTTCTATTGTGATTGTGAACCAAAATTTAAACATCCACTTTGATCATTGCCCGACCCTTTGAAATGATGTGGGGGGCAGGGAACAGTGTCATTTTTATCAATGGCATATCGAGGCACTGCTTAACAGGTGCACTCAAGGACTGTTGAGTTCTCTGGTAGACTATACCTCTGTTTGACATTGCTGTTTACTATTTGATTAGAGCCCAGGCACTGGAGTTACATGTTAATGTGTACACTGTTGTCCAGTAGAAAAGAAATATCCAAACATTAAAGTGTTATAGTTTTGTTACCCTGCAGGACATTAATTAGTTTTATAACTAACCTAGCAAACATAGGCTAACATTTTTAAATTCTTATAAATGCCTAATTCCTCAACTGCTCTTGTAACCACCTTTACCGTCTCATCTGTCCCCTTATTAATGAGAAAATACAGTTGACACGTGCTTATATTATACTTGTATCAGGATCAAGAAGTTAAGTTTTTTGAAAATTATACTTTGACAGAGATAAGAATGTAAAACTCCTGCCGCCTCTATCACTACCATTTTTTTAATAAAAGTCTCAAATTTCCTTTTCACTACTCTTTCAGCTGCTAGACTGCTTTGAACAACAACAGAAAGGCCGTCCTAGTTGTGTGCTTTGCGTTTTTTTTCCCCAGTGCGGGAGCTGCATTTGGCAATGCCCAGAGGCCTAGAGGACAGGACGCCTGACTTCCGGTTCTTGCTCTGTCTGGCCCCGTAGGAATAGCTCCTTCCCTCTCCGGGGCTGAATTCCTCCATCTCAAAAATGAGAGGTTGGGTCTCTAGGACGCTTTCCCCATTTCTAACTACCTCGGAGTCTATTTCTGAATATCTCCTGTTTGAAATGCTTTTGCGTGGCCCTCTCATCTATGTGGTAAGAATGTACTAGTACTTCCTCAGTTTCCCCTCTTCTTTCACAAAGGAGGAAGGCAGTCTCCACGGCAGGAGGCCCTGTACCTGTCCTTACCCTCCAAAGGAGGTCGACCTGCGTCCGAGCGAGAGAAGAAATTCATCGGACCAGAGCGAGGCCGCCCAGCAGAGAAAATCATCGTGAACACACAGAAGAGCAAAACAAAGTAGTCAAGGCTCTCCCAACCCTGCCAATATGGAAATCCCTTTGCAGCTTGAAGATGATTTTATATTCAATTTGGGAGGGGGAAATAACAAAAAATTTCCATTCCCATCACTGACAAATATGTTTAGGCGCCAATATCAGCAAAACCGCATGTGGATCTGTATTCATTTTTGAGTTATTTGAAGTGTTTATGTCTGTTGAATATGTATTATTAAATTAATGCTGATTGGAGTTAGGAGGCAATTTAGATTAAAATGTATTTCATTGTGCTGTAGGTAGAGCTGAGAGTGGGAAGCAAATTATCTGGCAAATTGAACTTGCTGCACTCCAAGTACCCACTGCTGGTGAATACTTGATTTCCTGATTATCTGTTCTGTCTCCTTCCCAAAGCCGACAGGCTCCTTCCAGAGCTGCCCTGTAGGGAGAGAGACCAGCGTGAAAGATGGAAAGGGATACTGGGACATGTCTCGGGTACTGAGGAAGGGCCAGAGAGCCCATCGTGGTCTTTAAATAAATAATGGTGGGGGAGGGGCACTTGTACATTCCTTTGAGTTTAAGTGAGGCCAGACTTCATTTTTTTAATTAAATTAAGTCAAGGTAATGAAAAGTGCATTCAATGAAAAAGGAACAAGGATTCGAGTCAACCTACTGGGAGAAGAAAAAGGATGAGTCACAAAAGAGTGACAGAGCTCAATCACAGTTCTGATACAGCTTAAATAGGGGAAAACGGGTAGATTTTGCCCTATCGGACAAATTCCTACAAACTGCTGGGTTTCTTGGGTATGTCTCCTCCAAACATTTCCACTCTATTCTCTTTCTGTGTCTTCTCGTATCACAGAAGGACGTGCCAGCAAGCCATGCTTCCCCAAATTCTGTTCTCTGGTTCCATCCCCACCAACACCTGTAGGGATGGATCGCAGAAGCTGCTGAGGTTGGTGGCAGGTGGAATGTGGGAGACAAGAAGATGCCATATGAGACCCAGAGTCAAGAAGGCCCGACACTCAATCGAGTTGTACAATAGAAGCATTCTCCACACTGTGGCCCCTTGTTCCGTCAATGCAAGTCTCTTTCACAAGGGGGATCAGGTGTGCCAGTGAGTTAACACAATAACCATTGTAGTGTTATGCCCACCCAATAATGAAAATAATAATTCAACCTATTTTTAGTGACATTTACCACATTTTTTTCATATTGGCCATCAGTTGGGTGATTGGTTAGGTTAACCCAATAAGAATAAGGAATTGAGAAGATGGCCATTCTAAGAAAGTCCTACCCAATTATCTAGGCAAATGTGTCAAATTCAAATACAGACAATAGATTTACTTGGATTTCTGGAGGGTGATTTTGTTTTACCTAACTCTGCTTTGTGATCCTACCATATATTGGGAAGAAACAGACTGACTCCCATTTTTATAAAGATCACATTTAACTCCATTTATGAACCAATATAACCAGGATAAGCATGGCAATAGCTAACACTTTTCAAATGCCTATAGATAGCATTTGGTAAATGTTTTATACAAATTACCTCTATCTAATTCTCACAATTCTCTGAGGCATTCTGTATTCTCCTTTCCATTCTACAGAAGAGTAAACTGAGGCACAGAGAGGTTAAATTAATCCACACAAGGTCATATAGCTGGTGTTTCAGTTAAGAGGCTCATTGTTCTATCAGCAATCCTAAAATCTCTGTGACTTAATATACTCAACATGTATTTATTTCTCCAATGAAGCCCAATTCAAATATTTCAGATACCAAGTAATGTCCATCCCTGCTGAGTGGCTCTTTCTCAAGTAATGACTCAGGGATCCAGGTTAGAGGCATCTTATGTATCTGAAAGCATTAATGCATGGCCAACGAGAGCATCTCAGAGGTTCAATACATGTAGAAAAAGCAAACCCTATTCTTAGAAACTTCCTAGGTCAGGATATAGCATGCATCCTTGCCTCCCATATTTTTATTTCCCAGTGAAAAATCACACGGTTCCACCTAGATGCAAATGAGCTAAAAAATGCAATGCCTGGCACTTCCTAGCAACAGTTCTCACCATTTGAGCAAAGGCCATCAGCTCTGGTGATCAGTCACCTTCTCTGCCACGGCCAGTTAGTGGTAGAGCTGACATTTGAAATTTAGCTCTTTAAAAACTTTACTGGATCAGCTTCTGGCACTGAATTTTGTTTTGAGGACAAGAATCTCTGTAACATACAAAAGTATATTTCCAAAAGAAAACTTTTAAGGACAAATATCATGCATTACAGAGGCTGGGCAAATTACTTAAATAACTAAAGCCAGCCAGAGGGGGAAAAAAAGAGATATTCGCACTACTTAAAAGCAACTGCTATTCAGGTATAAGACCAAGGAAAGAGTATGTTGGAGATTATGGAACTCTGTCTAAAGGTAAGTATATATCTAGTATTGCTTATCTGCTACTTTGGAGTTTTTTGAAAGAAGAGAGAGAAGTCAAAAGTGTGAAATTGTATGAGAATGGGCCGGACTTTCAAATACAGGCATACCTCATTTTATTGCACTTTGCTTTATTGCGATTCACAAGTATTATATTTTTACAAACTGAAAGCAAGGCCCTCCATCACCAAAAACATTATGCCTCGCTTTATTGTGATACTCACTTTACTATGGCGGTCCAGAACCAAACCCACAACCACTTTAAAAAATACCTATATTATTCTGGCAGGCATTCCATTTCCAAAAGAATCAGCATTTAAAAGAGAGATGATTTCAGAGGACTGGGTCTGATTGCAACGGGTGTCCCGAAGTACCTGGTGAGAGAGACCCTCCAGCTGAGAGGAATGGAGCCGCTCTGCAGCCCCTGACAGTGGCCGAACCACAGTGGGGCCTCGGAGACCTCTGGCTCCTTCTCCACGCCCAGCCCGCTCTCTTCCCGACGGTCCTTTTAAGATTACTCTTCTCTCCATGAATCCCAATGCTTAGTCAAGCTTTATTTTGTAACATTTTTCTCTCTCTTTTCTTCTCTTCCCTCTTTTCTATCCACTGGAGTTTATTCTTCTCTTTCCGATCTCAAATTTCATTTCTTTGAAAAACTTCAACTATTATTTAGACGTAATATTATTCTGAATTAGTTTCATAGGTACAGCACAGTGGTTAGACTATCATGTACTTTACAGAGTGGTCCCACCCCATCCCCCACCTCTGATATTTCAAGTACCCACCTGGTCCCATAGATAGCAATTAATGCCTATCTAGAGTCATTAATATTAATGACTATATTCCCTATGCTATAATTTACATCTCTGTGATTATTCTGTTAACTACCAATTTGTACTTCTTAACCCCTTCACTTTTTTCAACCTCTACCAGCGTGTAAAACCCTATCACCCTGAACATACCTGCTCTCAAATACTCTAATGGTAATTTGCAAGTTTGTTTTTAGTTTTCCCTCACTTTTAAATTATAGGATGACCTCTCCAGGAAATGTCATCTAAACCAAATTCCTCACCCTGCACCTTGCCGCATCTGGCTTCACCTATTAATTTCCTTATTTTGATCACTTACACTAAGTGCTTCTCAAACTGTTGTGAAGGGGAGATTTTCATAATTTTAATTTCCCCTTCTGTCTCAGACTGATACTATTCAGAGCTAATTCTCCGTAAACAGTTTCATATTTCGGCTTGGTCTGAGCTTTCTGAGAACTGGAAAATTTGGGTAAAGCATGATATCGTGGTAAACGTACCTTGAAAGCTGAAGATAGTAGATTGTTCTAGAGAGAGTGAGAGACTTATCTCTCCTAGCGCCATTGGCTTACATTCTAGGCGAGGGAGAAACTACAGACCCCTTTCCTCTTGCGTACCTGGAGAATAGTTATTCATATTCCACAGTAAAGGTTTCCCTGTCTCCCTGTCGGGCAGGATGGGCTCATGTGCGGACACCCTATCTATGTAAGCTCCAAGTCTCATAATTTCTAGGTCCCTCTCCAGCCCTCATTGTGTCACCCCAAGAGGGCTCGGGCCCGAGGAACAGGTGCTAAAATACCCTGTGAGCAATAAACAACCAGTTCTCTGATCCGCAGACCCTGTGTTTTCTGCAAGAACATCACATTCATGTAAATATAACAAATGAAATGCAATAAAAATGAATAACATGCTAGAAAGGATCTTAAAAGATCTTAAAAGTTCTCAGAAGAAAAAAACATTTGTAACTATGTATGGTGGCAGAGGTTAACTGGGCATGCGGTGGTGACCACTTTACAACACCGTGCCCGGGCTTCTTGGCCCCACAGACCAGTTTTGTGGAAGGCAGGGCGAGGAGGGGGAGTCAGGAGGCGGAGCTCAGGTGAGCTTCACTGCCCCCCCCCCCAGGTTGTGGATGGGAGGCGGAGACAGGGGGCGGAGCTCCCATGGGTTTTGCTTGTGGCCCAGTTCTTAACAGGTCTGGGGTAGAACCACTTGGGGCGAGGGTGGGAACCCCTATTTTACAATATATACAAATATCGGACCATCATGTTGTACATCTGAAACTAATATAAATGTAATATGTTAGTTATATCTCAATAATAATTATTAAAATGAATTACACAGGAATGCCTCAGAGGTACAATAGTCCAGGATGTGGGGCCAGACCACCCAGGTGGGAATCCTGGTTTTGCCATTTACCATCTGCGAATCCACTGGCAATTTAAACTCTGTGGCTCAGATTCTCCACCTATGAAGTAGAGACCATGACACCTCAACCTCACAAGTTCGTTGTAAAGGTACAAGAAGTTGACCAAATAGGTGGAGAACTTAGAATACTACCCGTAAATACTAAGTGGCCAATAAAAATGGATGTTACTTTCATCAGACAGGTTGTGAATTTGAGTTCCCAGTCTTTCTCCTTTCTCATAAGCATCATCCTAGCCCCCTCCAGCTGCTCCAGGACAAAGTCAAGAAGGGGTGGGCCCATGCTTGACCAAAGGGACAGGGTTTGTATTCTTGTGTGCGGACTCTGCCATATAGAATCCAGGCAGTCAGGCTCGAGTGTGGTGACAAGACCCCCACAGAACCCTTAAGAAAGCATTCTCTTTTGCCAGTTCTGAAGAGTTGGAGATCTTTCCTCACAGGTTAAAATGAGCCAACTTTCAATGCAATTTTCCCATTTACCCAGCTCAGCTATGAGTGTCCATAAGATGAAAATTTCTCTTGAAAAAAATGTGGGAACATTTGCTACCTCTGAAGAAGGGCTTAAAGGCATAAACTATTTAAATGAGACCCAAGAGGGGATATTACTAGAAATAACTGCTATGGACCAACAAACCAACTGAATTTAGTGAGGAAATAAGGCTTGAGACAGTTTCTAGAGACATTCCCCAAAATGAATTACATGAAATATAAAGCAAAAGCACAAAACACAGAAGGTAAAATTTTATTATTACATTTATTATTACAAGTCGCTTTACAAGCCAACTTGCCACAGAGGTCTCTAATCCATACATTCAACCTCTGTGCCCAGTGTGGCCTGGATTGTTGCAGTCCGTGGGACCCAGGACTCTGAGGGGCACTGACCTATACCATGAGCTGGGGTACCTCCATATTAACCTATTTACAGCTCCTTAATGGAGCTACTATGTGTAGAACTTGGAATAATGGTTGGCGTATAAGTAAAAGTTCGATAAATGTTAACAATTATTGCTATCCAGCTCTACCCTCTCCTGCACCCGTACTTCATAATGAACTCCCAAGTCTCATTAAATTTACCAGGTAATTTATTTTCTGTACTTGTCCCTCCTGCTGCATTCCCCCAGCCATGACTTCAGTGCTGTTTAGACCTTCAAACCACGCGGCTATAGTATTTCAATAGCATTCTAATCAGAAGCAAAGGCAGTTACAGGACACAGACTGTGGGTGCTTGGGTGGTCAACGATTCCCCTGGTGCAAATAAGGAACACACTTAGAGATCCTACTGGGAAAGAAAAAGGCTAGCTTGTCTGGGGGACGCCGAGTTGAAGCAGAGCATGGCTGGAGGCCCACTAGATGGCTTGCCCCACCCCTGCTCCCATGATATCACGTCCACAAAGGCCAAGTTATTGTGTCTCATTTTCTGCAAACTCCAATTTCCTTCATTCATAAGAGACAATTCAGAGAACGAGGAGATAAAGGAGCGTTTGATGACTTCTTTCATGCCCTCTCAGACAGTCCATGGTTGGCAGCAGCACAGAAAGCTGAAGCAGAGATTAGGGAATAAGAAAACATCCCATGAAGGGTGGGCAGAGAAGGCTGACCTTTCCTTTGCAACCCTAATGATGTATTCATTGTGAGTAGCCACAGTGTTATAGTAAATATTGCCTCTGTCTGACTCACATTGGCCTACTTCTGGAATCATTTCCAGTGATTTTGCCAGAAGTCAAACTAGAAAGAAGTGCTGTTGAAGAAGCTTCCAGTGGTAGAACCACTAGGCCATGGTGCCTAGTGTCCTAGAACTTAAGCCACATGACATTCCTGATCTACAGGTGGGGGTGAAAAATCTAAGCCTTGGAATTGTGTACGTAGGTGGCTAGAACTACTGAAAGTTTTTGCAACCCCCTAACAGCACCAGAAGGACATGTGGATATAAACGTCTATTATAGGAAGCTACAGATGCAGCTCAGTAGAGAGTTCAGCCTTGGAGAGATGATACACACTGAGAGATGACATGTTGTGGGATTGTCAGGTCCAAAGTGTTCATACACACACACACACACGCACATACACACACACACACACACAAAACACGATCAAGGGTAAATCCTAGTGGAATCCTTGTATTTGAGGGTGGAAGAAGGGCCAGAGAAGGTACACCTAGAGGAAGAAGACAAATAGAAAAAACAAAACAAAACAAAAATAGAACAAAACAAAAACACAATAAACTATCAGAGAAGCTATTGGTGGAAAATATTTTAAGAGGGAAGGTTACAATGTCACCTATAAGAAAAATAAATATATTGATGGCAGAAACTCACTAAATCGAATTCCTCGGAGGGAACTTTGAGAAAGCAGCTGGAGTAAAAAGAAAAAGTCGAGATATAAGTGTGCGGTGAGACTGACAATTCAAAAATGAGAAAGGACAACTTTGCAGTTGTGGGATAATAGAAACAAAGCAATTATTCTCTAACACAAAGTTACATTACCAATGATCTGATTTATTTTTAATTGTCATCCAGTTCTTCCTTTTATTGCTTATAAACACAATACCTTCCTCTCTGTTGTCATAGTGAGTCAAAGCCCCAAATACACTATTTTTTTAAAAAGGGAATTATCCATGTAATTCAAGCCAAAAGGCACCTATTAGTTATAGTTGCTGGGTGACACAAAGGAAAGTATCTGGGGACTTGAATTATCAATGCTATATCCCTTCAATCTTCCATGTTCCATTAGAGAGGACTGGAGCTAAGAGCAGAGGGAAGGAGGAGGGTAATAAGTGGCATCAGTGAACTTCCCTGGTGCCACAACTGAAACAAGCACTATTATAAAGATTAAAGATTTCAGACACAAAAGGGAACTAAAACTCAAAGTAGAAAAAAGATAGAAAGATAATCAACTCCACCATCCACTGAGTCCCTCATTACACTCTGTGTGTGTGTGTGTGTGTGTGTGTGTGTGTGTGTGATAACAGGGGCGCGCACAGCAGCCACGGTCTCCTTAATAATCCGGTTCAATGCCAAGCCAACCAAGCCAGCCCTCCACTGCATTTAGAGCCTTGTATTACACGACAGTATCGCCCACTGTAGGATGAAACTTGGGACCAAACCAATTACTCAAATCTCCTTCATTTCTTGATGAACAAGAGTTTTGGCAGCTTGAGCTAAGCGTTACAGGAGATCTTGAAATTCCGTGTATGAGAGGTATTGATTTTTTTTTAACTCAGTGAGCTTAAAAGAATGATTATAATTTGACAAGTCTTAATTCTTGAAAAGTGGCCTGAACTCCTCTGCCCACTCTACATTGCCTTCTACAGGCCCTTCTCTGTGGACAGACGGTCATCACCCACTACTCACCTCAATCCGCACACAACTCCTTTGCATGTCACGCCTTTTCAGTTTTGGTATCTCCATGGAAGCATCACCTCCTTAGTAAGAACATCACAAGCTACCTTGTAAAGTAGACATAAGCCTCATTTTCTCTGACCCCCTTGTCCCTTTGAAGCAATTGCATAAGGTATTTAGTGTTTTCTGCCTTATGGTCCCCCTCCCCCTATTCACATGCATCCCACAAAAGCATCAGCTATAACGACTTTCTCACTGCTGCGTATTTTGCAAAATATTGACGGAGGCGCAGGGACAGGAGTAAATGGGGAGGAGAGAAAGGGCTGTGGGATGGGAAAATAAGGAAGTGGGAGTGTGGACGAAGGAGGAGACAGAAGGGGGCAGAGGTTAGAGTCCCTATTTCTGCTGCACTGAATCGCTATAAATGGATTGGTTTAAAACAACACAAATCTGTCTCACGGCTTTGTCGGTCCGAAGTCCAAAAATGGGCTTATGAGGCTAAACTCAAGCTGCCAGTAGGACTGCATTTCTTCCTTGGCTCCAAGGCAGAATCTGTCCCTTGCCTTTTCCACCTTCTAGAGACTGTCTTCATTCCTTGGCTCCTGGCCTCCTTCTAGCAATTGCATAACTTTGACCTCTGCTTCTCGACTCTCTTAAAGACCCCCTCTTGTAAAGACTTATGATTATGTGTGGCCCACCTGTACAACCCAGGATAATCTCCACAGTATTTCAAGATCCTTAACTTAATTGCATATGCAAAGTTCCTTCTGCCAATGTAAAGCAACATATTAACAGGTCCTGGGATTAGAATGTACACATCTTTGATGGTCCATTTCTTGGTCTACCACAGAGATGGCAAGAGAAAGGAGGAGGAAGGAAGGAAGGTAGGGAAAGGAGGAATGATTCTCTCCTCCTAATTCCTCATTCCTTTTATCCTAGGCCACCACCTAAAACCTGATACACAGAATAAACCTTTCATTGCAACACTATGAACTCCTATATCTCTTGGTCACTGTTGCCCTCAACTGAATTTTTCTGAGTTCAGTTTGAGGTTAACAAAATGCCACGACCAGTCCAAATTTTTATTTATTCTTATTAATGAAAAATGCCATCTTTAGTTGTTTAAAGACTTAAAGAATGATTTCACTTGGTATGTTCCATGGCAAAATGCAGCTATTATCCATTCCAAATCAAGATAAAATTCTTAATGTTAGGAGTCTCTGGGAAATAGAACAAAATGTCAATAACTGGCAACTATTCCATGTTTCTGAAGAAGGTGGCATCTACTTATTTTAATGGAGTTGACTAGGTCAATTCCTTTAGCTGTCCCTTCAAGACAGGTAGTTATTAACTATTCAACTCAGTCAAAATGGCCAATCCAAAAACTGTTCAATAAGTCATTGTCAGTTTAAGAAACACCAAATAATTATTCTTATTACTTTTTTCCCTTTATGATTTTTTCCGGCTGCTTTCACATGTAAAAGAAGTAAATGAAGCAAAAAGTTTATCAAATCCCATAAACATGATTGATTAAAAATGGGCACCAATTCTTCAGAAAACAAGAGATTTTTTAATACTCTCCAGCATAAGTACTCAATAAATGGTAGCTAATATGATACCCATCCTTATGATTCTTATCTTGAAAGTTTCCCACTTATAGCTACTTAGCAGATCATTTGCTTACTAGATATTTAGACTTTTAAGATTAAATTATCTCGATAATGTTTTTTTCTGAGGCCAAGATCACCCTGAAAGCCATATGCTGGCTTTCAAATTAGTATGTATTCTACATTCAGAAATCGCAGCAAAGTTCTCTCCAGCCTTTCCAGACTGTACTTGATGGAGTATTTCATTATGTTGCCTATGGTTCTTGACAAGAGCTGGGAGAAAGAGCAGGAGAAAGACATTTTAGGAAATAATTGAAATGAGAACTGTCACTTTGAGTTTAGTGTCAGTGAGCTTATACTCAGCCTGGGCTGGAAAGTAGACAGTGGAAGTAAAAAGGCATTTACAAAAAATACCAATTCTGTGCATGAACAAATCCATCTTTCATTAATATTTGATTTTTTGTTCCCGAATTGATTGCCATGACATATATGTCACCTGGCTGAATCCCAGAACTTCTATTGCAGGCAATTTTCTTACAGAATTACTTTCTTGAAAGATCTGGACATTGTAGCAGCCTTTTCAAACTGCACACGTCAACAGCATTTGATAGTGACTCTTCAATAATTAATTTACTAGGCTGGACTGTCAGTAAAATTTGAAAAGTCCTTGTAGGCTGTTCACATTTCTTGAGGCTGACAACCCAGAAACATCATGAATGGACCATGTATATAGTGCAAGTACCAGGCTATGTGATCAGATATAATCAACTTGAAATATGTCCTGAAAAAGTGAGTTCAGAATCCCAGAAGACCAGAGCTGGGAGGAATTGTGTGCAGTGATCATTATATAAGTGATCCATTAATCATTTAACTCTTTGATTTTTCAGAATTTGGGGCATCACCATTAATAAAGCACAATTAGGAAAGTGAGTTTGCTGGGATATTAAAACAACACATAAATATACTATCCTTCACTGTGTGAGAAGGAATGACAGATCAAAGACTAGATAGATCATAGATCAAAGACTAGAACTAAAAAGATATAGACGTGCTAAGGACAACCCTGCTTCAAGTTTGCTCTGCCTCATGGCAAGTCTGCATAAGATTGAGAATAAGCATACTTATTTTTAGTAGTCACTCCAGGGAAGTATTTCTGATTGTGCAGTATTTCCAGGCATGGCAGTTTTAAAACATGATTTCAAATTCCTTGACACTTTTCCCATTGAGACATGGAGCATAAATCCTCTCTCCTTGACTATGGGCAGATTTGTGAATGTTTTAACTAATGAAATACAGTGGGAGTAACACCATGTGACTTCTAATTCAGCTTCTGCCTCAGTCACTGGAACACTAATTCTTTGAGTCCTGAGCTACTGAGGTCCAATTACCCATATACTGCCATACATCAGGGAAGCCCAAGTCACCTGAGGAGGTCACATGAAGGCACTGTGGCTAATAGTCTCAGCTGAGCTCACCAATTAAGTCATCCCAGCTCAGGTATGTGAATAAGAAAACTTGTAGATGGTTCTAGCCATAAGCCATTAAGTCCTCCTAGTTAAGGCTTTGGGTGTTGTAGAACAGAGACCAGCCAGCCCTGTTTTAAGTTCTCTTTAAGTTTTTGACCTGCACAAATTGCAAGCATAATTAAATGGTTGGTTTATGCCAGTAAATATCAGAGTGATTTTTCTATTCAGCAATAGATAATTGAAATATTTATCCCATCTCGATTTAAAAGTACAGATAAAGAAATTATTTTTTCTTTCTCTAGGCTAAAGTACCCTTCATTTCCCTTGTGATACACCAAACACATCTATCATCTCGAGGAAAGATGGTAATGGACAGAAAGAGAAGAAAGGGATCAAGAAGACAATTTGCACTCACTCAGAAACATAATTAGTTACAAATCTCAGAAGAATCGTTGAAAGAGAACTGAACGTACCTTGGGGTGGGTACAGAATAGAGCATTTTACAACTGTACAAAAGTAAGAAAGCATTTCAAGGGACCAATGATGCCTGCAAATAATTTCTGAAATTCTACCTGGGTTTATAATGTTAAGATAAAACCTGTTTCTTGCATCGACATTTAATAATAAATTCAAAAGTCCCTTTCAGGTTATTATTTACATAGGTTATATATACATGAATTACTACACTATGCTAAATGGTCCCACAAAATATTAGCTGTCATTCACAAAGCCATGGTGGCAATTCATGAAGACTTGCTGCCTCCCTGCCATGATTCCTATGCAAAGCACCTGGATCATAAAGGATTGCAAAGCCCCTTTGCAGGGTAGGAAAATCATGTTATAATTTGGATCATATCACGGCACCACCGAAAAGTCTTCAGAGGTATCTTACTGTCCAATTACTATAGTTTAATTCTTGTATTTTACCCTTCTCGGCATTTCATAATCTTCCTCTTACTTATTCAGTCATAGGTTTTTTCCCTCCTATTTTAATTGATCAAAGAATTTGTTCTACTATGTGTCAGGTACCATTCTCAGGACTATACTGGTGAATAATGATAGAGAAGGTCCCTGCCCTGATCAAACTAACATTCTAGTGGAGAAATCAGAACTCTCAGAAAATAAAATATTTCACAAATTTAATTATTGTCATTGAGAAGATAGAGTGATATGATGGAATAATTGACTAAAATTGGAAAATTTTGGATTTTTTGAAATTTTTGTTAAGATGATTTTAAAGACTCAGCACAGAGAACATTTTGCCAAATATGTTTCCAATTAACTTTGGAGTTGAAGCAATTTATAGACCTATTTCATCCCTTAAACACTTGTGTAATTTGGAAAAGCAAGGGTGTTTTCCTATATAAACACAGTAACATGAACACACTGAACCGGTAATTTTTTAATAGCAAATTACCACACTATAGTCACTCCAGTTGTCCTCTGAAAGTGTTTATAACTGTTTTGTTCAAAACAAGAGTCAAATAAAGTTTAATATTTACAATAGATTGTATCTTTTTTAATCTGTAAGAAACATGCCACTCCCCCTTCTTTTATTCCCCATGATATTGGCAAGTTAACAATGTTGGGCTAATTCTGGATTTGCCTAAAGACTTTCTCATGGTCTCATTTAACCTGTTCTTTCGCCTATATTTCATATAAACTGGAAGTTAGGTGTAAATGCTTGATTAGATTCAAGTTAGGCATTTTTGCCAAATCTACTAGGTAGGTGATGCTGTGCTCTACATAGCACATCATATCAAAAGTGCACAGCATCTGGGTGTCCCCCGCAAACTTTCTGGATTCATGTGGTGACAGCCTGATCCTGCCTTCATAGAGTGACATTTCCTGACTTGCAGGCAGCAGGTAGCACCCACAGAGATAGTGTGGTGTGGTATGCATATATAATTCCTTATAAACCTTTTATTGATTAAATGGTTTAATTGATGATCCTTGGCTGACTCAATTATTCCATTAGGTAATTCAAAAGGGCCATTTTTCTAATTCTTTTACAGCTTATAATTTTGCTGTCTCTACATTGAAAAAACAAAAACAAAAATCTAGAAGCAGTAACTTTCCAGAATCAGTGAGTACCCCTGGCATTTAGATTTTATTCTCTAAATACCATTTTCCCTTAAAAGAATTTAGGGCTCTTTGGAGAAATGGCTGATCTCTGGTGCAGAGAATGCTCTGAGTATCCCTGGCATGTCCTAGATATACCATAAAGCAAAGAATATTTAAAGACTACAGTGGTCATTTAAAAAGACAGAGCCAGTCTGAGGGGCCCTTAGTGTCTGCAGTTGTTATAACTCAAATAACAGTAAGAATAACTATAATTTATTATAGCATGATTAATATATAAAATTACATGAGTCTATAGCCATTGTTAAAAAATTAAAATCCAAATTAAAGCCAAATGATGATAATTTTTAAAAACTCTATTAGAGATTTAAAGACAAAGGGGTATTTATTCTGCCTTTTCTCTGCAAAGTACAGCTTCCACTGATAAGAGAAGGCTATGTTTTTTTTAACAGAAAGCTGCTTGGCAAAATTGTCTTTTAAAATATTATGAGTACGTACTGGGACTTCCAAGTCAAATTAAACCCTAAATGTTTACTTTACATTTTTTTATTTTATACTTGTATTTCCTTTCTCTTGCATTGGAAATCATGGTGTCTAATTATAATAACATAATTGCTTATTTACTTTACCATGTAATTTAAATATAATGGTTTCAAAATAGGAAAACCAACACTATTCCTAAAAACAAAACTACTCTGTGCTGATTAAAATTGTTTTGCAGTTATTTTGTCAGTAGAATATATCTTCCTAAGGATACAGTCACTACTGTATCATTTGAAATAGTCTCTCTTTGTGAATATCAAATTATCAATTTTACATATACTTGGATTCATTTGCTCATATATTCCAATTTATTTGCAAGTTTAGAGACCTTAAAAAATATCCTACTAATGATATGTAGCCAAATTAATCTATTCTAATTTCATCTAATAGAAATCACCTTGTCTGTAGGCTTTTTACACAGTTAGCTATAATTACATTTATTTTCTAAATCAACATCAGTGAGACATCATCTGAAAACAATAAAAAAACACATTTGAAGTTTACCCATTTGATAGGTTTTTTAACATATAAACACATGCCTGAAACCAACACAATCAAAATACAGAGTAATTTGATATTTCTGACATTCCAGTCAAGATGGAGGCATAGGTAGATAATGCTTTGCTTCCTCGCACAACCAAAAGAAGGACGACGACCAATTTAAAAACAAAAAACAACCAGAATTGCCAGAAAATCAAACTGTGTGGAAGTCCAACAACCAAGGAGTTAAAAAAGAAACATTCATCCAGACTGGTAGGAGGGGCAGAGACGGGCAACAGGGGCAGAGAGGGCACCCAAGGCTGCTGCTGGCAGAACAGCCTGGTGAAGCAGCAGCTGGAGGACCAGGTGGCCCCACATTTGCTTGCTGATAAACTGGGAGGAACAACTGGGGAGCGAGACAGACCATGCAACCCAGGGTTACACCACAGGGAAATAAAACCTCAAAACCTCTGGCTGTTAAAACCTGTGGTGGTTGGGGTAGTGAGAGAAACTCCCAATCTCACAGGACAGTCCATTGGAGGGACCTGCAGGGTTCTAGAATGTACACAAACCCACCCACCTGGGAATCAGCACCAGAAGGGCTCAATTCACTTGTGGGAAGCAGGGGAAGTCACTGAAAGTGAGGTGAGAGTCCAGCAAGCGGTCTTGTGCCCTCCCTGACCCCTCCCCCACATACAGCACCACAATGCAACAAAATGGGTTGCCCCACCCTGGTGAATATCTAAGGCTCCACCCCCTTTAATGTAGCAGGTGCACTGAGACAAAGAAATGTGGCCCAAATGAAAGAACAGATAAAAACTCCAGAAAAAGAATTAAGCAATGAGGGTATAGACAACCTATCTGATGCAGAGTTCAAAACACCAGTAATCAGGATGCTCACAGAAATTATTGAGTATGGACCCAAAACAGAGGAAAAAGTGAAGGCTATGTAAAGTGAAATAAATAAAAATATACAGGGAACCAACAGTGAAGGGAAGGAAACTGGGACTCAAATCAACGATTTGGAACAGAAGGAAGAAATAAACATTCAACTAGAACAGAATGAAGAAACAATAATTCAAAAAAATGAGGAGAGGCTGAGGAACCTCTGGCACAGCATTAAACATTCCAACCACTGTGTCATAGGGGCACCAGAAGGAGGACAGGAAGAATAAGAAATTGAAAACTTATTTGAAAAAATAATGAAGGAATTCCCCAATCTGGCAGAGGAAATAGACTTCCAGGACGTCCAGGAAGCTCTGAGAGTCCCAAAGAAGTTGGACCGAAGGAAATACACACCAAGGTACATCATAATTAAGTCACCCAAGATTAAAGATAAGGAAAGAATCTTAAAAGGAGCAAGAGAAAAGCAGAGTTGCTTACAAAGGAGTTTCCATAAGACAATCAGCTGATTTCTCAAAAAAAAAAAAACACCTTACAGTCAAGAAGGGGCTGGAAAGAAGTATTCAAAGTCATGAAAGGCAAGGACCTACATCCAAGATTATTCTATCCAGCCAAGCTATCATTTAGAATGGAAGGGCAGATAAAGTGCTTCCCAGATAAGGTGAAGTTAAAAGGAGTTCATCATCACCAAGCCCTTATTGCATGAATCATTTAAGGAACTTATCTAAGGAAAAGAAGATGATCAAAACTATGAACAGTAAAATAACAACAAACTCATAACTATCAACAACTGAACCTAAAACAAAAACAAACTTAGCAAACAACTAGAACTGGAACAGAATCACAGAAATGGAGATCACATGGAGGGTTATCATCAGGGAAGAGAGGAAGAAGAATGGGAGAAAAGGTACAGGGAATAAGAAGCATAAGTGGTAGGTACAAAATAGAGAGAGGTTAAGAATAGTATAGGAAACAGAGAAGTCAAAGAACTTATGTGTATGACCCACGGACATGAACTAGGTAGGGGGAGTGCCAGAGGGAGAAGGGATGCAGGGCAGAGGGGGGAAGGGGGAGGGGAAAAAAAGACAGCTGTAAGAGCATAATCAATAAAATATACTTAAAAATTTAAAAAAGAAAAAATACAGAATAGTTTTGTCATCAAGGTCATTCACGCTCCTTTGCAGGCACACTTCCTTCATTCTAGCCTTTGATTTGCTGTCAGAGTCTATAGATTTGCTTTGTTTTTTCTAGATCTTTACATAAACAAAATTTTACAATATGTTTTATCTTTACTGATGAATAGTATTTCAATATATGGCTATTGTGACCATTTGTTTATCCATTCACTAGTGGGTGTCTGGGATTTTCTATTTTTGTTTGTTTGCTTTTTGCTGTGTGTGTTTGTTTTTTGTTTTGCTCTTAGGTATGAATCTATTATGAATGTTTATATATAAATGTTTTTGTATGACTATATGCTTTATTTCAATTGGAGAAATATATACCTGCGGGATTATTGTTTTGCACGGTAAGTTTCTGTGTAACTTTATAAGAAACTCTCTTTTTTTCTAAACGGCTATATAATCACATACTCCCAAACAAGAATGAGTAAGAGTTCCAGTTGCTTCAAATTTTTGCCAACATGATATTTTCAGCATTTTTGAAACCCATATTTAGTGTTGTATAATTTACATACATTAAAATTCATTGTTTTGGGACTCATTTATATTTGACAAATGCATATCAATGGAATAATCATCAAAATCAACATATAGGCAGTTATTGAGCACAAATTCCTCTGTGCTCATTTGCGGTCAAGTCTTCTCCCACCTCCATCTCTAGTAACTACTGATTTCCCTTTTGTCCCTATACTTCTTGTCTACATGGTTGCACGTATCAGTATCCCACTGAGTACCGTCCCTGAGTAGTACGCCATTGTATAGCGGTGCCATAGCTTATTCATTTACCAGTAGGTGAATTTTGCATTGTTCCCAGATTTTGGATATTAAAATAAAACTACTATAAACATTTGAATACAGATTTTCGTGTGAACATAAGATTCATTTCTCCTGGATATGAGTAGGATTGATCAGTCATGTGATAGATAGGTATGTGTTTAACTTTATAACTTACTTATATCTTCCATTTCTCTCCTTATATAATTTTCATGTCTTTCTTCCTATTTTCTCGAATGTGTGAAACATGTTATAGTAAGCATTTCAATATCCTTGCCCACTAATTTTTTCACCTCTGTTATGTCTGGGTCTATTTTGTTAAGTAACTTTTTTTCATGGCTATGGATTATATTTTCTTATGCTTGGTAATTACATGCTGAACATTGGATATTTTATGTTAGCTATTAGATATAACTTTATTCTTTTAAATAGATTTGGACTATTTTCCAGTGCTCAGTTACTTTGAATCAGTTCAATCTAGTAAGGCTTGCCTTTAAGCTTTTTTAGGGAAGGCCCAAGACAGCACTTAGCTGAGAGCCAGTTTACCCAGTGTATTAAGGTTTTAACCTTCTGAAGACTCACATGAATGCTCCATGTACTAAGAGGGTTTCCAAACTGGTCATTATGACAGATAATATTCCCTGCTGAGAAGGAGCTCTGATAGTCATTTGGCCTCCTGCTTCCCAATGGTTCTCTCTCTGGCCTTTGGCAGTTTCCTCTCAGGCACACGAAGACCAGAACTCGGCCAAAGGCCAGGGAGGGTGCCTCTGCGAATCACCAGAGCTCTCTCTTTCTGTTTAACGTCACCTCGTCTGACGCCCTGCCCTCCCCGATGCCTGCTTCTTCGGTCTTCCCGAACTCCGTGCCCTGCGTTGTTTGGATACCGCCTGTAGGCAGCTGAGCTCACCTCCACTTTTTCCCTTCAGGGGTCACACCTGTGCGCTGTCTGCTATGCAATGACAAGACCTGCTGTTTCCTATTTCCTGTTTTCACGTGATTTAAAGAGAAATGGTGAATAAGTCCTTACTCCATCATGTCTGGAAGTGGGAGTCATTATAATTGCTTTTTGCCCCCATCTCCCCACTGTTTATTGTTAGTGACTGCTTGATTTTAATTTTAGGAATTATATTTGTCACTGACATAATTCTGTTTTTAAATTTGGATGTTTCAAAGTAAAAATATTAAAAATACAGAGTAGTTTCATTTTTGCACCTATGGCCTTATACCACACCTTTGGGTAGCCATTTTAATCAGTTTTTAATTTATCCTTTCAGTGTTCAGAGCTTTCTGGAATGATCTCATATGATATAAGGAGACAAATCTGCAAAGACCCACAGAGTCAGTGTTCAAGAGAGAGACACTACCAAGTACAAATGCTGTGATACTCTAAAGAGCATAGCTTATTAAAAAAGAAAAGAGAGAAACAGAGTGAAATGAAAGCCCACAGTGTGACTGGGGTATTATAATGAGGAAAGAAGGGGGACCAATTATTTCATGCTGCAGAAGTCCAAAGAAATTTATCAGGTCGTGTCTTCTGTGCTACATTAAGAAAGTTAAGTTATTTTTCTTAATGCAATAGGAGGCAACTGAAGAATTTTAAGCATAGGAGTGATTGGATAAGGTTTACTCTTCAACTACTACCCTGGTAAAGGAAACATGGAGATCAAGTTGCTATGGGGGACATGAGCTGCAGTACCAAGACAAGTTAGGAGCTGCTAGTAAAAAGTCTAGGTGACAGATAACTATAATTTTGACAAGACAACTAACTAGACAGAGGTAGAAGGGAGTAAAAAGCTTGGGATTACGTTTTGGAATCAGCCAAGAGTTGTTGATGAGTTACATGTGGATGGCGAAGGAAAGAACAAAACGATAAGGGTGGTTCTTAGGTATTTGGTTTGAGAAGATAGGTGCTCTGAATACCTCAAGGGAGAAACAGGCTTGTGGAAGCGAGCATTTTGTTCTGCTTTGTTAAATTTGAGGGGCCTGTTCGACTTTCGAGTTGCACATATCGAATAGGAGATTGGCTATATTGGTCTGCAGCTCAAGGGCAAGGGAGTGCAAAAAGCAGTTTGAGAGGCAATAGGCAAAGTACTGGATCAAATCTTCTAGGAAAACTCCATGTTCAGAGAATAAGAAGAAAGCCCAAGTCCTCAGGACACAGCAACATTCAAAAGTCTTGCAGAAGAAAAGAGTATAGCAAGAAAGTATTAAAAATGTGATGTTGATAAGGTGGAGAAGACTAGATAGTTGTGTCGTGGATGTCAAGAGTAGCGCGCATGCTAAGGGGAGAAGATTAATGGCCTGACTCAGATTTGCAAAAAGGAGGACAGAGCAGTCTCGGAAAGAAGCAGAGACACAGAGCAGGTGGTCCGGAGCGCAGGAAGAAAGGAGTCACCTGGTCATTTCTAGTTTCTTTGAAGTCGAGTTATGTTTCTATAATTAAGATATGCATCATTTCCAATGTATCCTCTATATTCTCATTATTTTATGTATTCCAAGCAGATCTCTCTTTCTTGTACTTATTGAATACTATGATACCGCTTCAGGAGACGAAACCAGGTCATCTAAAGCACTAAGCCATATATAAAAATAAAGAGATTATCAGGCTTTGCTGATAACCATAATTGACCAGAGTCATGAGTGATTTTTTTAAGAGGTAAAATGAAAGGACTTGAGCCCTGGCTATATACCAGATATGAGATATGCTTTATCATACATTAAGTCAAGTAACACTATACCAAGCATGCAAATTGGATTTTGTTATTTCTACTTCCATACAAAGATGCAATAGCTCTGCAAGTTTATCAAATCTCTATTTCTCCATCTAAAGCAAACGTGTGGCAGAGTCAATCTTCAAATGAAAGTTTACTTCAAAGTAATAAGTAAATTAAAAATAATAAGTAAAGGCCACTGTTTTAAGGTACATGAAATATTTTTGCCTTAGAAAATCCTATTTCCTGTGGGCAATGTTCCCGTCAGTGGATTTTATATGTGGCACTGACCCCCGTCTTTGATACCACACAGAGACAATCGGGTAACACCGTCAACTTGATTAGGAAAGATCAATGACACAATAAAGAACACTATCAGTACATTTCCTGAACACTGTGCAGACCAATCTATACGTGACATCACACAAAAAAATCCCACGGTAAAGGTAGTTGAGCATAAAATGGCATAAAATCATGAAAGCAATGTGTTGCATTTAGGGAGAAAACTTGCTACACAGAAAGGAATAAAAAAATCATAGAGGAGAGTCTGAAAAATTTATAAATTCAGCTTGGGAAAAATGTATAATTATTTATACATTGCACAGGAATTATTATACAGAAAAATGCAGATATTTATTTAAATAGCTTTGGATTAAAGCTGAAGAAAATCTCAGAGACCATAAACTGGAGACATTTTATTTAACCGATCTCTGAGATCCAGAGAAGTTCATTTATTTGCCCAAGGTCAAATGGCTGGTCAGCAGTCAAAGACGAAGGCAGAAGTCAAGTGTCTCTGCTCTTAGGATTGAGCTGTTTCCAATACCATTTGAAACCCACATGTATGCATCACGGATGGCACTCACTTGCAGCTCAGGGATGGCAATGCGTATTTAAGTAAAATATAAAATGAGCTTTCTTTGAATACTCAGTTCTATAATTCCAACTTTAAAAAGAAAAAACAACTCTTTAATTTTCATCACCCTAACCTTTTTTTTTTTTTTTAAACCAAAGCAAATGGCAGACTCCCTCATGTTCAGGAAGAATGTTTAAAGTGTGTCATCATTTTAAATGAATGTGATGAGGAATGGAGGCTTCAAGGGAAATTACTACAGCCCATCAGCATGGAGAGGCGGAAATCAAAAGGATCCACGACATCAAAGAGGGGGTATCGAAGAGGCCAAAGTCCGAGTGCACACACAGGTGGACTTTTCTTCCCCATTTAAAAGAACTTGGTTCTGAAACCACCCAAGTCTGCACTACAAAGGCTTTGGAACCGTCTAAAATCTCTGAAGCTAAGAGAAGTTACTTGGCATTGAAGACTGAATATTTTGAGCAAGTCACTGAAACAGGCAAAACCAAAAGCTTCAAACCAACCCAGAGTGAATGGCTCTCGCCCTGCTGCCCTTTCGCTGAAACACTGCTTTGGAAATCAAACCTAAAGCACAATATCTGAGGAGCCTCTCGATTTCAGTGCAAACGATGACACAAAGTCTATGTAGCAAAGCATAACTGAGTATCAGGTATCTAAATCTATGCTTGTATCAACAACACTAGATATATGATCTTGACCAAGTCATTTTTTTCTCTCCAAGTCTCAAGTTCCTAATAACCAAAATAAGGAGATGTTATCAGACTGGTACACTGCTTACGCCCATTGGACCAACTCTATATGGTAGAGATATGTTGCCACAACCAATATCAAGCCTCGACGACATGCCAGAAATGAAAAAAGTACCAGAAATGTACTTTGAATATAAAGTCACAAATAGGTTAAAAGTAAATGGGTAGAAAAAGATATAGTATGTAAACATTAATGGTGAGAAATCTGAATTATCTATATAAGAAATCAATATAGTAGACTGGGTTGAGGTTTATTTCCAGATAAAAAGCAAGGATTTTTGTAATGACAAAAGGGGACAATTTATAAAAAGGTTACAAAAACCTTAAATGTGTATGCACCTAATAACAGAATTTCAAAATATACTAAAAACTAACAGAGCTAAAAAATAAATAGGTACATCTACAAATATAGTTGGAGATTAACAGTCTGTCACATCTCTCTCGATAACTGATAGATGAAGCCGACAGAAAAATCGGAATATACAAGAGTTAAACAACACTATCAACCAATTTGATCTAATTGATATGAGGGAATATTACACACTTGTGAGATTACACATTTTTCTTTCAACTGAACAAGGGCATTTCACCAAGACAGATAGATAAAGGGTGAGAATTTTTCGCAATTAAGAAAAAACATGGATCTGCAAATTCAGGAAGGCCAAGGAACTCTGTGAAAAATCAATAACAATCCACAGCTAAACATGTTGTAGTAAAACTACAGAATACTAAAGGAAAAAAAGCAGCTAAGGAAAAACATCACCTAGAAAGTATAATAATTAAACTAACAGAAGACTTCCTTACAGCAAGAACAAGGAAGCCAGAATAGAGTAGATTAACGTTTAAAGGCCTGAGAGAAAAGAGCTCTCAATTAAAATTATGTCTCCAGCAAAAATCTCTCTCAAAAAAAGATAAAAAGCTATTTTCAGATAAACTTAAATAGAATTCACCACAACAAAACTTCCTTAAAGGAATTTCTAAAATACTTACTTTTGGAAGAAGAAATATTATACCAGAAAGGTCTGAGGAACAAATAATGAGAGAAAGAGGTAAACCTATAAATACGTGGGTGAATCTAAATGAGTACTGATGATGTAAATTAATAATAGCGATTTAGAATTAAAAAGGTAAAATTCAAATACTGAACAATGTTATTATTACTTAAGCCTTGTAGAGTTGATGAGAATTTAAACATCCTAAGGTCTCTATATTATCCAAAAGAAAAATTTTTGATTCACTTTAGACTCCATAAAATTTAGAATACAAAGGAAAATGTCAACTGTAAAAATACAAATAGTTTTCTCTCTCTCTAAAATTGATGTGGAATCTGAATTTTTCATAGATCAGGAAAAAAAAAGAACTTTACAAAGATAATTGAGTCCTGGAATCTCATGGATAGAGTTGAAGGTAGGAGAGACTGAAGAAAATGGAAATTAGGGGCTCAATTTGTATAAGGATCTGAATCATCCTTTGAGGTGAGCAGGTTAACCTGACAAATATAGCAGGATGACCACAGCAAGGTGGGCCTGTAGGGGAGGGGTGTAGGGAGCCATGAGGCTGGAGGGGAAAGCTAGAAGTCGGGATAAACAGAATGAAGGATGTGGATGTTAACTGATGAGCTGGACCTCCTTGTAGGTGCTGTGGTGCTGTGGGTTCAAGAAGGCAAGTGGAGACTTCGGTGTCACTTGGGTACAGTGGAGGCACCTTAAGTTCCATGGAGAATGGGCAATACGACCAGCCAAGAAGCCTGATCATCTTTTATCCCTCCGGAAGGGCGGGTATGGTAGAATCCTCCTCTCTGTGTTTGTTCTACTGCATTTCTTAAATTCCATAACCATCACCTTACTTGAGCTTTACGCATGACAAACCAAGATTTATTTAGAGCCTTAATAACAAAGCAGGAATGACTGGTCCCTCCCCACCAAATCCCCAGGCACATCAATGCACAGTCACCAGAATCTTGTGCATATTCACCCAGAGAACAATTAGAAAACAGCTCTGAAACCATTCTTATTATGTCCAATACACAAAAGACTCAGCCACCAAGGTCTTTTTTAAAAATTGATTAAAAATCATTCATTTAAAGTTAATTTTAAAAACTTTATAAGCAATAAAAATAGCACCACAGTCACCAAACCCTCACCCTCCCACCCACCCACCCACCCCAAACATTTTAACATTTTAAACACAATAGTTATAAACTGCCTTAGGGAATCAAGCCACCAAAATAAAAAATAAAAAAAAATTTTTAAAAAGAAGACGATGTAAATAATAGTAACTTCATTGTGTTTTGTAATTTGCAAACATTCAAATTCAAACAAGAATGCTATAGAGAGGAAAATCAATAATAAAACATTCTCAAAACCCACACTGATAAGACAAATAGCTAAAAATTGAATGATATTAGTCTGTTAAATCATTTGCCATTTTCACTCACTGCCCACAAGATACCACTGATGTTTGCTGAAAACTCTCCACCAGCAGAGCCAGAGGACAGAACACTCTCGAACACCACTAGAACACTGCTGCCTTCTTACAACAGTTTGCCTGATTTAGAAGAGCACAGGGGAGTCGCTGCGACGCACTATAAAACCGGGGTGATGCATGCATCCGGGCACCGCAGGCAAGCGCGAGGCTGAGGAAGCTCTCTGAAGAGCTTTCCCCTAGTGTCACCCCCTTATCTCCCTAATCCCTGAGTCCAAACTGTCCAAAGAGTAATGGCAATTCCCTAAGAATCCTTCACAGCAGGGCTCAGCCGACTCTGCTGCCTGGGTCACCTCTGGCCTGCCACTAGTTTTCGTTTATCGAGTGTCATCAGAGCACAGCCGTGCCCATTATTTATCTACATCTATTGTTGACAGCTGCTTTCTTTCTACAAAGTGCCTTAAGTAGTTGCAACAGAGAGCATATGGCCCCAAATGCCTAAAATAGTAACTGTCGGGACATTTACAGAAATGAGTTTTTCTATGCCTGTCTTACACTACTGGGCTATGAAAATGAAGTAGAAGAGAATTTTTTAAAATATTTTATTTTTAGACAGAGGAGGAGGGAGAAAGAAAGGGAGAGAAAGATCAGTGTGTGGTTGCCTCTCCCTGTAGGGGACCTGGCCCGCAACCCAGGCATGTGCCCTGACTGGGAATTGAACTGGCGATTTTTTGGTTCTCAGGCTGCTGCTCAATCCACTGAGCCACACCAGCCAGGGAATGAATTTAACAGCAAAGAACTAGACATTCCTCAACATAGTTTTGCATTTTCATTCTAGTAGCCACCCTCACAACAAAGAAATATGTATTATGAATACGTTATCAGTTAATGTAACATTGGATGCTACATGGAATGAGTTAGAGTCTAACCTAGCAAATGTGTCACGGGCGATCTCACAGGAGCTCAGGACAGACATCATTCAGTGATCACAGCACTCCTGTCTTTAGGTCCAGTTGTCAGCTCAGAGTCCTTTTCACACAATTCTCCAGGCAGCCAATAATCGATGGGGGTTAGTATAAAAGATCAAGGCTTTTTGCTATTTCTAGTGTCATTAATTCTCATGTTGGTGTTTTAAATAATTATTCTTTACCCACAAAAATCTGTCTTCCACTAATTTCTGTCTATTGGGCCTCATTTGGAATGTTAACTCTTCCCTGAAATAGTAATTATACCAACATTAGAAAAATGTGTGTGTGTATACAAGCTGGAAAAACAGGGGATTATAAGTGACTAAACACATTGATACAGAAGTCTAGCGGATTATTATGAAAGTTATATTTTCAGAACATTACTTCTGGTTACGTGGTTAATGCAGATTTTTCACTTGTTTGTTTTTGGCCAATAAGGACCCAAGAACAGGGTTAGAAGTACGACAAACACTAGAAATTTGTGATCCCGCTCCAGCCAGTGGTGAATCCATATGGCTGTCCCTTCCGGAGCTTACACTTCAACTCACCTGTCTGAAAACGGAGGGAGGGAGGCCTCTCATCTTTTGAGGGCTGGGCATTGCGTGGAGAGGCCGGAGGCCACTGCAGTCTCCCATGGGGTGAGCGAACTTTCCAAAGCAGGCCCAGCGGACTGAGTCATCTAGGAAAGCCTTATTCACAGGTTTGCAGAGAGAATCAAGATGTATATAAAGCGCAGGCTTGGCGCTGGTACGGGGTAAAGTTCTACTGGTGAAAGGGAGTTTGTAAGCTACTGGAGGTGGGGGCAGTAGTGACAATCCCTGAAGTTGGGATGTTGTAAGGGTCGACATGAGAAAAACCTTATCTTTCAAATTGAATCTCTAGAAGGACGAGCCTGGGAGTCTATGGATTTTAACCAAGAAGTGATTCCACAGATGGGGCGAGTTTGCAAAACACTGCTTTGTTAATGTTACAGCCTTTATTATGTAGTGAAATACCTGGATGCTGGTTAAATAGGCACATCTCCCTGGTCTCTCTCCAAACCCACTACACAGACTTTTCATTTCAGTGTATTTGGGTATAAATCATCTGCGGAGGCACTTTGAGGAAGGCTCCTTAAGGCCTTGACTCCCAGTGTGGTCCCAGTTCACCAGGATCAGCATCACGTGGAACCTTTTGGGGAATGCAGAAAGTCTGAGGCCCCACCTTCTCTGGAATCAGTGTGCTTAGTAAGATCCTCAGGTGACTCTCGTGCACGTTACAGTTTGCGAAGCACTGACTTAGTCCAACCGTGAATGACAGAACCAAGCTTCTGAAACCTGTTCTGTATGCAAATGTTCATAGCTTGATTAAAAACGTTACCTGATTCACTTATTCCCTATTTCAGATGAAGAAATTAATGCACAGAAAACTTTAACGGGGAAGGAGCTGTCGCTCTTCAGAGCGGAGGCCAACATAGCCAGGTAAGCTGAGACCTATTCTGGGGCCCCGCTCTGCCCCAAGCTCTGACTGCCAACTGCTTCAGGATGTCCATGGCAGGAATGATCAGCTACTTGGAACGTGGTAATAAAAGGTCCTTCAATAGGGGAAATGGCTTCTCATCTTAGGCCTCAGTTTCCCAATTCACAAAAAGAAAATAATCAGCCCTGGCTGGTGTAGCTCAGTGGACTGAGTGTCAGCCTGCGAAACAAAGGGTGGCGGGTCCTATTCCCCAGTCAGGGCACATGCCTGGGTTGCAGGCCAGGTCCCCAGTAGGGGGCGCACGAGAGGCAACCACACATTGATGTTTCGATCCCTCTCTTTCTCTCTCCCTTCCCCTCTGTCTGAAAGTAAATAAAATCTTAAAAAAAGAAAAAGACGATAATCATGCCCAATTCACAGGTTTGCAGAATCAAGATGTATATAAAGCGCAGGCTCAGCGTGCAGTGCAAAGTGAAGTCCTGCTGGCGAAAGGCAGTTAGGAAGCTGCCGGAGGTGGGGGCAGGAGTGACAGTCCCTGGAGTTGTGGTTTAAGCCCTCACTGCCATGCTTACTCTGCCTCACAGTTTTCAAAGAAGAAAACAAACAAACAAACTTACATCACAGTGGTATCTCATCTGAGCATAAGCATGGGAGGAGAAAAGACAGGTATGATCATGGAAAATGTTTTTCCCAGAGAAGACAGTTTTTATTTGCAGTTCCTTTGGCCTCTCCTTTCATTGTTCTTACTCCAAACTCTGAAACGGCCTCACATTTACTAACGACCTAAAATAATAAGGCTGTGACCCAAATCTTAGCAGTTGAGGGTTTTTTGAATTTTAAACATCAGCAGACCTATTTTTTGATCTTTCCTTCACTGTCTTTGTCCTAAAAAAATGAACAGTGAGCTAGAGATACATTAATGTTTTTCCTTCCTATATTAATTCAAGCATACCTTTCTTGAGTTCATACTGTGTACTGACACTATACTTAGCTCTATAGATGTGTTATTATTTTATTATTTCATTTTACCCTCATTAAAACCATATAAATTAAGAACTCATTGTGTACCCTTTCTGCAGAAGAGGACACTGAAGCAAGTTAGTTTAAAACCTTGCCAAGATTTCTCAGCTAGCAAGTGACAGAGATGGCCATTAAACCCAGACAGTCTGACTCCAGTCCCAAAACTCCCCTTAACTATTAGGTGAAACAGCTACAAGTGCCTGGAATTGGAGCTACAGAAAGGAGTGACATACAGTTTTTTCCCTCAGAGGCTTATGGCCTAATAGGAGACCACATTCTAATGCAAGGATGACAATCCCTACTGTAAGTCACTAGTGCTTTATACTTGCCTGTAGCAGACAGAGCTAATTGATCTTAATCATCTTTCCACTAAATCTGGACTTGGTCACATAGGGCTCCAGGAAACCATGGCCATTTACTTGAAGTTGGCACGGGAGAGGACATTTTCTGTTCTTGTACCAGTGGAAGTAAATCTAAATTTGGTTTTCCTAATTGCATCTGGATTTGGCCTATGATAGAGGCAAAGAAAAATACTGATATTATGTGCAACTAAAAACATTAAAGAGCCTTTGCAAATAGGCACAATCCTAGGAAACAAAAATATGACAATAATCAAGTAGCTAAGAATATTGATTCCATTTGTTCAGCTCTCAGAGAACACAAACCCAGCCTCTACTTTACCCAAATTGTCCCACTCTCCTAAATCTCTACAGTTCATGTAACTTATTTGCTTGAATTTTATCTTTTCAGAAATTAAAAAGAACAAGTTTGGTTTTTTTTTAATGGGACTAAAACGAAGGTTTAAATAAGGATGTAATACAACTGCATTTGATGTCAGATGGGGTGGGACCACAAATCAGAAGTTTACCTTAGTGAACCTGTTATAATCCACCTTTCACCAGTTTATGGAAAATGAATTAATGCACAGGTGGGCTTAGTTAAAGTTAGCATAATAGAAAATAATTTTTCTGTTTATATAATTTGTCTTTGTAATCAGCAAAATGACAGATCAGATAAGAGGGCTGCCTGCTGCGATGCAATCTTTAATCCCTGTCATATATTAATCATCCCCCTGTAATATAACAAAGCTGCTTCGGTCATGACGGCATTAAGTGTAAATAGTTCCAATGACTGATAATTCTCACCTGTTTTGCAGAAAGAACAGTGTGGTATGTATGATCCGTGGGCTTTGTAAGGAAACAAAGATAATGAAAGAAGGTAACTGAATTTTGCATCTTGGTCAAAACTTTTCTGGAGCCTTCTCAGGCTCTGTGTTTACTTTTCTCAGGTTATTTCTAAGGGCTGGAGCAACACAGAAGCAGACCCCTGGGCTGGCGGGAAACATCCTTTGGTTTATACGGTTCAGGATGACACTAACAGGCTGAAAAAGTGAGTAAGCAACTTGTGCTGCTAATTTCCCGCAGGCATTTTCCAAGTTTTTCCTCATTTCAGTGTGAGGCCTTTGAATAAAAAGGTTCTGTCTGAACCAGATATTGTTGTTACTCTTCTGGCACATGAGAGAGAAATAAAAAATATTTCCAAGAGTGCACGTGAGCACCAGAACTAATGGCACACCTGCCTAGCATTAGGAAGTGCTTTCCTCAGAGCTTTCTCTAAATTTCATCAACATTTAAACCTTCTGACACACTCAAAAAATAAGTGGCCACTACCCTTTGAATGCTATTTAAGAAGTTCTCCAAAGGGAGATGATTCCCGGGACTGCAGAGAAAAGCTGCCAACCAGGTGAAAGGGCCCAGATCAGGGTGACAAAAGCAGTCACTGTTCACAACTGTCACCAGCGGCAGATATTACTAATCAACAGCTGTGCTTCTTCTCAGGAGCCCACATTTAACCTTATCACCTTAGGCCTCCGGACAGCCATTAACGGTGAACTGAATTTGAAGTAAGAAGTGAAAGACATTTGTCTTTCTCTTAGATTTAAATTGCTAACTAGAGACAGTGATATCCCTGCTGTTCTGTTGGAACCATTTCTTCATTGGAGAAGGTACAACATGATCTTCTTGATTAGAAAGAAATCAAAAAGGGGAAGAGAATGGTGGAAAGGATTCCTTAAACTTTCCCTCTCCTCATGCTCCTACATGCCCCTCCTCTTCTCTTTCAAGAAATTATAAAACCAATTGTAGGAATTCTAGGCAAGGAGTCTGAAACCTGCTACCAAAGTCTAGGACTAAAGATACCCATAGGGTTTTTTAAGCTTTGCTTAGTTTCCCGTATCTGTTATTTTTATAACTCCGTATCAGTTAGTAACAGTAAATGTGGAACTAAACTTTCCATACTTTGAAACATCTATAATTTATTTTTACTTCTCATTAAAAATATGTACCTTAGCTGATTTCAGAGTTTAAGTAGTGAATTTGTTGGTAGCATATGGATGGTGTTAATGGCAAACACCTCGGATCCTATCCTGCAAACACTTTTCCTCAATAAGGAGCCAGAGGTGGACAAAAGCCAAAGAGGAGGCAAATCAGACACCCAGATCAGTTATCAACTAAGGCATCATCTATTACTGAGTATCTCGGGTAAAGATCAGGTTGGAGCACTCAGCTTAGCCTTGAGGAAAAAAGAACATTTTGCCGCATCATCTCTCCAAATCCAAATCCTAATCCTGGAATGCTCAATTATTCCTGCAGGGCACACAGGATGATGTGTAATGAGAGATGGCCCCACCCTGCAGGGCCCGTGTCCCCTAAACAACTCAACTGCAGAAACTAAAAGAGAGTAGGATGCATATGCATTTGCCTTTTTGTGATTTAGTAACCACAAATCCAGGCGGCCCAGAAAATTGTGCTTAATTCTATTCAAACAAATTAGCACATCCTCTTTGCTTTAGGAAAAGAGGCTGGAGTATCCTCTCCCCTACAGTGATCCCATTTTGAAATTTACGTCTGTATCCCAGGCAACCACTGTGCATCATTCATCCTCTCCCATCCCCTGACTCACTATGTATTTCACTTGGGAAGTATGTGACAAATATTTGCTGAGATGATTTCTTGACACTCTTAATATATATGTAAATTAATTAAGTATACCTTGATGAAACTAGTTTTACAAAAGTACTAGTACTTCCTTAAATTTGATCTAAAGTGATCAGAGTTTTAGAAGGGAGGGTTAGGATAACAATATCTTCATTTAAACATCTAAAAGAGGAGAAAAAGAGCAAGATCAAGATGGCAGAGGAGTGAATGGAAATCACACTGACCTCCTCCCAGGACCAATCTGGAATTACAACTAAATTGCGGAGAAATCACCTGGAGCAAACAATGGAACAGCAGCAAGAGAGAAGCCTTATAACCTCAGACAGACAGGAGAATCAGTTTGGCACACCCTGACTGGTAAGGAGTTGGGGAGAGACACGAGAAGGCTGGCTGGGCACCTTCAGGTGGCAGCGCCTGAGGGATATTTAAGCAGCAAATTGGGTCTTCCTGAGAAGAACAGGGTCTAAACCATAAGCAGGGATCCCTAGCCCACAGCACCAGAGCCCAGAAAGCACACAGATAACAGCCGGCTGGGAAAAGTAGCAGGGCTGCTCGCTGCCAGAGATGGGCGGCTAGAGACTGAAAGAGCCATTTAAACGGCCAATGCATAAATTTTCATTTGCAGACACTTACCCTGAGCTCCAGCAAGGGTGGGGGCAGAGTAGGCTAGAGAGGCCTGAGGAGAGGCTCCTGACGGAGACTCTGGGGAGAGAGCTGAGAGAGAAGCCACAGGGTCCTGGTACTGAATCATCCCCCATAAGGCAGCAGCCCTCGAGCTCACACAGACCTCTCCCCTCCAGCAGCAGCCGCCTGAGGGGAAACTTTAGCCCCAACCCCAGGACGGATTCTGCCCCGCCCTACAGTGCTAAGCCTGTCTGCTGAGCACAGAGTGACTAGGTTAACAATGGAAGGAGACAGACACAGACGGTAGATCCCGGGAAGTCTCAAACAGGCTGCCTAAGGTCAGACGGGGTCACCATCTGATATCACCAGAGGTGGATACAGAAAGAAAAATCCGTGGTAAATACTAGAGACTACTAAGACGAAATCCACTGTGGTCTTCTCCATGATTTCAGATATTTCCTTTACAACATAACTTTTTAACATTCACTTCTTGTCCATCAAGTTGGTGCATATTAAGTCACTAGGTTTTATACTATAGTTTATTTCTCTCCTTTCTTATAATGGTCTTAATCTCTTTACAGCCTTATGAATACTGGTTTATTTGCTCTTGGTAGTGGGATTGCAGGAGGGAGTTATTTTCGTGGTCATGGGTTTGTTTCCTGGGCTTTGTGGTTTTGTTCTGGCAGCCAAATAATGAGAAGACAAAGAAACAAAAGGAAAGGAAGAATCCCTGGAAAGACTAAATGAAATATAGGCAAGTAAATGATCAGATATTGAGTTCAAAACAATGGCTATAAGGAAGCTCAATAACTCAGTGAACCCAGCGAAAATTACAAAAAACTACAGGGAAACTACAAGGAACTTATTGCAAACTATATCAGCATGAAAAGGAACATAGAAACTATCAACGAGAACCAAGCAGAAATGAAGAATACAATTTCTGAATTAAAGAATGCAGTAGGAGGAATCAAAAGCAGGCTAGAGGAAGCAGAGGATTGAATTAGCGAGCTGCAGCACATGGTAAAAAAAAAAAACAAAAAAACAAACTTCCAGAAAGAGCAAGAAAATGAAAAAAAGGTTCAAAAAGAACAAAAAGGGGGGAATGCAGGACAACATGAAACATAACAATATCTGTATAATAGGAATACCAGAAGGAGAAGAGGAGCAAGAAATAGAAAACCTGTTTGAAAAAGTAACGATGGGAAACTTCCCTAATCTGAGGAGAGAAAAAGTCACACAAGTCCAAGAAGCACAGAGGATCCCAAACAAGAGGAACCCAAACAGACCTATTCTAAGATACCTCGTAATTAAAATGACAAAATTCAAAGACAAAGAGAGAATCTTAAGGTCAACAAGGGAAAAACAGGAAGTTAATATACAAGGGAGCCCCGATAAGGGTGGCAGCTGTCTTCTCAACTGAAACACTACAAGCCAGAAGGGAATGGAAAGAAATATCCTGAGTAATGAAAAGCAAAGGCCTGCAACCAAGACTACTCCACCCAGAAAGGCTCTCAATTAAAATGGAAGACAAAACAAGGAGCTTCCCAGACAAAAGAAGGCTAAAACGATATACTCCCACCAAACCAGCATTGCGAGACGTGCTAAAGACTGCTTAAGAAAATGAAGAAAAGAGTGAGAGAGAGACAGAGGAACACAGGTACAAAGAGAAAAAATGAATAAGTACCTATCAATAATAGCCTTAAATGTAAGTGGATTAAATGCTCCGATCAAAACACATAGGGTAGCTGAATGGAGAAGAAAACATGACCTCCACATATGCTGCCTACAAGAGACCCACCTCAGAAAAAAAGACCTACAGAGACTGAAAGTGAAGGGTTGGAAAAAAATATTCCAAGCAAATGGACAGGAAAAAGAAAGCCGGAGTAGCAATACTTATATCAGACAAAATAGACTTCAAAACAAAGGCCATAAGAAGAGACACAGGCAGACACTTCATATACTCAAAGGAAGAACCCATAAAGAAGACATAAATATTGTAAAACTATATGCACCAGACATAGAAGCACCCAGATGTATGAGAAAAATCCTGGAGGACTTCAAGAAAGATATAGAGAGCAATACACTTATAGTAGGGGATTTTAACACCCCACTGTCAACAATGGATAGACTTGCCAAACAAAATATCAACAAAGATATTGTGGAACTGAAAGACACACTAGATCAAATGGGCCTAACATATATATAGAACATTTCATCCCAAAGAAGCAAAATACACATTCTTTCCAAAAGCACATAGAACATTTTCAAAGAGAGACCACATGATAGGACAGAAAACAAGCCTCGGCAAATTTAAGAAAATTGAAATCATATCAAGCATTTTCTCAGACCACAAGGGCTTAAAACTAGAAACCAACCTCAAGGAAAAAACTCAAAAACATTCAAACTCATGGAGACTGAAAGGCATGCTATTAAACAATGAATGGGTCAATAATGAGATCAAAGAAGAAATCAAAAAGTTTCTGGAAACAAGTGAAAATGAACATATAACAGTCCAAAACCTATGGGACACAGCAAAGGCAGTCCTGAGAGGGAAGTTCATAGCAATACAGGCCTACCTAAAAAAGATAGAAACATTTCAAATATACAACCTAACACAACATCTATAAAAACTGGAGAAACAACAACAAACAAAACCCAGAGCAAGTAGAAGGAAGGAAATAATCAAGATCAGAGCAGATTTGAATGACATAGAGACTAAAAGAACAATTCAAAGGATCAATAAAGCCAGGAGCTGGTTCTTTGAAAGGATAAACAA
>PVJD01009658.1:0-60334 GCA_004026545.1 Mormoops blainvillei
ACCCCGGCCCCTTCCTGGCTCCCACGCAGGGACACGGCTGAGCTGGGATGGAGACGCCGCCCCGCGGGGAGCCCCTACAAAGCCTGTGGACCCCACCCCACCCCAGACAGGGGCAGACGTGTGGCCCGGTTTATCCTTCAAGGCTGCTCCGAGAGCCCCTGCCTCCCGTGGAGGACCGGGGGACCGCAGGCCTGTCACAGGGCGGGGGACTCCGGGCTGGAGTCCCAGGAAAGCCCCGTAGGACACACAGACCACTTCGGAGGGCGCTGCTGCTCCCACGCACTTCCGTGCGACAGCCGGAGTGGCACTCTGCCGGCCCCCCCCCACCGCCCGCCGCCCGCCGCCCGCCGCGAGCTGGGCTTTGCTTACGGCTCCCGCGACCCCGGGGAGTTTAAGGTCGGCGAGCGCCCAGCACGCCAGCCCTCCGCCTGGGTGGTTTTCAGCCAACGCCAAAGCCTTAGAAAGAGAGAGAAACAGAAAAAGCTTTTTCTGAAAGGAGTTTCTCTGAAACAGCTCATCCTCACTCGTCCACCGTCTACCTGCCATCCATCGTCCATCCATGCGTCCTCCATCCGTCCGTCCGTCCACCCACCCACCCGTCCATTGGTCCATCCATTGGTCCATCCATCTGTCCACCCTCTGTCCCTCTGTCCATCCACCCACACATGCCTAAACCCGCTTACCCATCCTCTTCCCCGCTTCCCTCCCTCCCTTCTTCCACACACTCGCCCACCCGTGTCCCAGGCCTCCCCACCCCCCGCCTCCACCCACGCACCCCCCGTAGTTGAGGTCCTCCTCCTGCCGACCTCTCTGTGGGCCCTTGGCCTCCTGGGGGTGGGGCGCCCGAGGCTCCAACATTAACTTATTGTTACTCTCGCAGAAATCTCTGACCACTCTTAAAGGGAAGTGCCCCCAGCAGAGACTCTCAGGCTTTGGCCCTTCCCGGTGATTCAATGCTGGAGGAGGAAGTTGACAACCCCCGTGGCCTCCCTGACGATCAACACATGCCCCTGCTTCCCCCCCTCCCCCGATCGAGCGCCCGGTCCCCAGGGAGCTGTTAGGGGTGTGGGGTCGGGGCAGGGCAGTGGCGCCCACCCCGAAGGAGGCGTGGCCCGCCTAAGCCTGCCGTGCGCATGCCCGCTCCCCTGGCCAGCGACTGCTCCGGGAGGGAGCGGCCTCGTTCCGGCGGAGCCGTAGAAGCGAACGAGCTTCCCTTCTGGAGCGAAGACAGAGCAGCTGGAGGAGGAGCCCTTGCCTGCCCTCTCTGTCCTGCAGGATGTCGCGCCTGGAAGGGCATCAGCTGTCCTGCGAGCCCAAGGCCACGGGCCCACCTGCTGCTGGAGGCAGGCGGCCGGAAGGGCCCGGCTCTTGCAGGCGGTCTCGAGCCACTGCTCCAGCCCCGCGCCGCCGGCCACGGGGCCTAAAGTCGCCCTGGTTGCCTGAGACACTGCTGCCCAGGCCTTCTGTCACTTGACACGAAAACAGTCCTCACGGATGCAGAAGAGGATGAGGCCCGGGTGCCCCCAAGCTGCAGGAGGGGCCGTGTGGCTGTGGTGGGGCGTGAGGGTGCCGGCGGGGAGGGCTGATGGCAGGCGAGGGGGGCTTCGCTCCTGAGGGGAGTCGATGTGACTGGGGGTGCTCACCCCACACAGGGGCTACGGCCCCGCAGCCCTAGGGAGGAGGCGGCCTTCCACGTGCGCCCGCGTCTCCTGCCCCCGGCATGGCCCCGGCTGGCAGCTCACCTCTCCCAACCCGCCCCTCCGCCTCCACATGTCAGCAACAGCACTCGGACCCCAGTAAAATACTTGATGAGCATGGGGCGCCTCACTGGGGCCAGCTCCCCTCTCCTCAGGTGGCAGAGGGCGTGGGGGCGGGCAGATGACCATGGCTTTCAGACACGCGCAACCCCCCCACCCCCACCCTAAGGACGAGGGAACAGGGCTGACTGTGATGGACTGCGGGGAACAGATGCAGCCTTGGCAGATGGGAACATCGGGACAAGGGGCTCTGATCAACACATTTAACCTAAGAAAGCGCGTCGTGACTGTGCAGTGGCCCCGATGTCCTGGGCTGCTAGCAGGCTCCCGCCCAGGGGCGTCTGGGAGCAGAGCATGGTTGTCCACCTGCCTAGACTCAACGGGAAGATCCCGGGACTGGGTGGGAGGCTGGCCTTGGTGACAACCGAGAGCCAGGGCAGCCCTGGGGTCACCAGGCTTCGTGCGGGGGCAGGTGGCCTGAGAGGCGTCCAGCCGCTGTCCGGGGTAGGCGCCTGGAGGAAAGTCCCCTCCCCGCGCAGGGCACCCAGAGCTGCCTGCCGCCGCCGCAGACCCACCTCCTTGCCGAGCTTTCCTCCCGTCCTCGTGCCCACCCTGGTGCTCCTGACAGGACGCACTGGGCCCCCGAACGTCCCCCGGCTCAGGGGCCTGGAGCAGTCTTCACGGGACTCATTCCCAGCACCTCCTTGTGGCGTGGTGGGGTCATTTCCAAACCTGCGTGCCACCCACTGGGGCCGGACGCACGCCGCAGCCGCTGTGTGGCGAGCGGGCCCCCCGTCCCCCGCCGGTCATCTGTAACGGGGCGTGGCCCCTGACGGCAGGGACCGGGCCGGGGGTGAACAGGCCTCTGGGGGCCCGGAAGTCCGTCTGGGTTCTGTTTCCTTCCCCGGAAGCCTTACTTTAAGGGTGCCGTCCAATGAGAATGTGCCGGAGCAGAGGGACCTCAGCACCTTGCCATTGCTCAAGAGCTCCCCTGGGCTTTTCTGGATGTTGGACGCCGGTGGGGGCGGGGGGGGAGCACGGGGAGCCCTTCTCCTCTCCAGGGCTCTGAGGGTCTGAGTGGGGACAGCCCGGGACAGGAGCCCCGTGGGGGCGTGGTCAGGGCGCCAGCCACCCTGGAGTCAGCGACTGGTTGGGATCTGGGGGCAAAAGGCTGCCCCTGGGGGCAGACAGGGAGCTGGAGGACTGGCCGGGAAGTATGACGTCAGCCGGCTGGTGTCTGGCCTCCCGCTCCAGACTTTGGGCGACGCAGGGCCCGAAAGAGGCGGGGGCCGGGCATGTCCTGCTCTGGGTTGCCGCCATTCAGGGAGCAGTGTCCTCAGAAACCATGTCCCCCTGTCTCTCAGCCTCCAACCTGCGTCGCCCAGCCTGGGCCCTCGGGTGGGGTTTGGGGCTTGGGCCTCGGGGAGTCAGCAGGGTGCCGGGGCCCTCGGGCATCTCGTCTCTCAGCTTGGAGCTTGGAGCTCGGTGGACTGCAACCCTCCCAGGCTCCTGGGAGCCAGCCCCGGTTCTGCTGCGTGGGGCACTCTTCACAGCCCAGTGAAAACCATGAGAACACAGACGGCTGCCCGGCCGTGGGGAGCTGAGTCGGCAGGTGCACGGCGAGCCCCAGCTCTCCCTGCCCATCGTTTTGTGCGGCCCCCCCCACAGCTCAGAGACTGAGCTGGGTGGTCCCCTTCCAGGCCTTGCCCAGGCCCCCCGTCGGTCCCCTCCCATGACACAGGCGAGCGGCCCCAGGCCCCCGGGCCTGGTCCTGCACGCCATTTCGCCCCTGCCCCACCGTCGGACCACCCCTGCCCGTGCCACCAGCCCTGAGACGACTGCCGCACCGCCGAGGTGGGACTTTCCCTGCTGCCTCCTGCTTAACATTGTATCATAAAATTTTCCAGTCTCTTTGTAGTCGTCGTAATTAATATTTAATGGTTGCAAAAAACTCACACGGAGACCCACATGCAAAAAAATTAATCTAGACACTGACCTTACACCTTGCCCAAAAATTAATTCAAAACAGATCACAGACTTAAATGTAAAATGCAAAGTATGAACCTCCGAGAAGACACCGCGGGAGGACGTGTAAGCGACCTTTGGGTTGGTAATGTGTAGATATTGCACTGAAGGCACGGTCCGCACAAAAACAGTAAGTGGCGCTTCATTAGAATTAAAAGCTTCCGCTCAGCACATGACAGCAGAGAGAGCCACCCACCGGGAGACAATATTTGCACAGCACACGTCTGAGGCAGAACCCGTGTCCAAAACCCACAAAGCGCTGTTAGAATCCGATAACAGGCAAAGAGCCCAACCAAAGAGTGGGTGAGCTGGCGCCTGGCTGCGGAAGGCGCGCGGGCGCACGGAGGGCGGGGCCCAGGGGCCCAGGGACCCGGGAAGGGAAACGGCGGTTTGTCGCACGTGCCCGGGACGCGGCCCGCGGAGGGGCGACACGGCGCGGACGCTGGGGAAGGGGGGGTGCAGCTCCGTTAGGAAGCCGGACACACTCTCCCCGGGCGGCCCAGCCACCGCGCGTCTTCCACGTACGTACTGCAGTGAATGGAGCAGCCGTGTGTCCCCAAAAGCGGCCGACCGGGGTCCACTGCGGCGGGGTCCACAGCTGTCAAAGCTCGGAAGCGAGTGAGCGGCCCTGCGGCAGGTGGCGGGTAAGCCGCGGCCCGCGCGGATGGCGGAATGTCACTCAGCACTAAGAAGAAATGAGCCGCGGCAGGACGCGGAGGGACCCTCAGTGCGCGGGGCGGAGCGCAAGAAGCCGGTTGCGTCCAGCTCTGCGGCGTGCCGGGAAAGGCGAGTGGTTGCCAGGGGCTGAGGGGAGAGAGGGAGGGAGGGACGAACCAGCAGGGCCGGGGGGACTTTCGGGCCCGGGAAGCTCTTGGGCACCACACTATGAGGGTGGACACGTGTCATTACACACCTGTCAGAACCCATAGAGCCTGGAACACCGAGAGTGAGCCCCAGTGCCGTGCGCACGACGGACTCGGCTCGGGCAGCAGTCGGGTATCGGCGCTGGCTCGCCAGGCAGGGCGCGGCACCGGCGCGGGATGCCCGTCGCAGGGGGACTGTGCGCGGGCGATTTACGGGGACTCTGTGTCTTCTGTTCAACTTTTCTGTAAAGCTAGAATTGCTCTAAGAAACAAAGTGTTCTTATTTTAAACAGTATATTCACAAAAGAAGGGACAGAATTTACTTAACCCAGAGCATTCAAAGTTTACTACATTGGTGACATTAATGCATATGGGGGTTGTTAAGGAGATGGCCGTTTGCCCCCAGCACCCACTCTCCCCTCGTCCCTCGTAACTGCCCGCCCGACTTTTAGCAGGGCACACAGCTGCCCAAAATAAAGGCTTGTTTTCCAAGCCTTCTTACAGCTAGATGTGGCTGCGAGGCGGAGTTTTAGTCAATGAAGTGCCCAAGGTTACAGGTGCAGCCCCTTAAAGGAAGGCTGCCTAATCTTTCCTTTTCCCCCTTCCAGCTGGAGGGAATGCGCATGTGATGGCTGAGTAGATGCAGCCGTTTTGCAGCAAGGTGCGAGCTTGGGCTGGAGGCCACGCGTGGTAGGACAAGGGGATAGAAAACCTGGGCCACCCCCCCCGTGGACAGTGCACCAGGCTCTTCTCCCACAAGAGCACGAGGAGCTGCCACCCGCACAGGACAGTCACTCCTGTCACACCCAGCTCCCCCCACCGCAGGCCTGTGCCTGTCAGGGGGGAGCCAGAGAGTCCTGTTCCTGGGGGGAAACCCTTTGCCAGCCACATCCGCAAGAACCAGCGGCCAGCGAAAAGGTCGTCGCCACTAATGAGCACTGACCACCATCGCACAGATGCGCGCCTGCGAGGAGGCAGCGGCGGGTGAGCACGGAGGACGTGGGCGGACGCGGTGGGGCCGGCGGTGGGGGTGCCCGAGCTGCGTGGTGAGGCCTGTGTCGGAGGCCCACACACGCTGCTTTTCAAATATTTTCAGGGAAGCTGATCCAAGTATAAACAGCTGTAAAGCCAGGCTGTGTTCTTGTCGTGGGGGGCATTTCCCCCATGTTCTGAAACACCGGGGTTCATGGAACGCGACCTGGCCACCCCCTTGTGTCACACAGCACAGTGCTCTCCCGAGTTCGGCCACGAGTCAGGGTGCATCCTTACACCGTCCAGTATTGCTGGCCAGAGCGACCTGAGCTGAGAGTCGACTGGGTGAAGCTGTCCCTGTGGTAGGGGTCAGTCTGGAAGCCCTGGTGTTGGGGCACTGGGGGGTCTCCTCCGCATCCCCCCCAGGGCCCGGACCCATTTCCATCCAAGGTGGTTCCCAAGGACGGGTCCCGAAGCCGTGGCAGGAACTCCAAGGAGTCCCCAGGCCCTGGGGCTCACGCACGTGCCCCGCTGCGCTGTGTGGGGTGGGGGCGGGGACCCGGTGATATTCTCTGGTCTGTGTCCTTGCGAACGGCACAAAGGGGTCCCGAGACAGCCCCACTCCTGGGAGTTCCCTGGCGTTTCTTCCCTCTCCCTTTTTCCGTTCCCTTAAAGTTACGTGGGAGCTGCCTCCTCGATACCGAGAGGGCTAGGGTGGTCCCTCAGGGCCAGAGCTCAGAACACAGCACCCCAAGACCCCACCGAGCCACCCCCACCCTGGATCCCAGAGCAAGGCGGCCCCTCTCTAAGCCTGTCAGGTGGGAGGACCCAGAACCCTGTTGGCCCCGGTGCTCCTCTGCTTAAGGGAAAGGAGATATGCATCCAGGGGTATTTCTGGTAAGTAGGTCTGTGTGCAGTACAGTCTCCGTTAGCGGATCCTAATGCTAGACTGACTAAAAATACCCCGGTAGAGACATGATCTCAATAAACAGAGATTAACTTAGCCTGTGATCCAGTTTCTCTCCCTGGTTATCGGCCTCTGGGCTGCTTGTTAGACGCCTGGTGCATTCCTTGGGGCCTGAGGGGACAGGTGGCGGGCAGGAGTCTGAGAGCCAGCCGCGGCCCAGACTCTTAGCTGTGTGACCTCAGGCAAGTTATGCGATCTCTCTGAGCCTCGGTCCCCTGGCTGGGAGCAAGAGATTGATGTAGCAGCTACTTTGTAGCCCGGAGAGAGTTACTATTGGCCCGGGGTTCAACAAAGCGGTGCCAAACGGGGCATTCACAGTGTTTGCATACAAATGTCGATCAAAACAAAGCATCAGCCTTGCAAGCAGACACACCGTAGTCACTGTGAGGAAGCCTAATGCTACACCACCGGGACGGACGGGATGGATGGGCTCAGGCAACGGCCAGGGGCAGATGCGTTTTACACACCCCGCCCCCCGTGTGGGTGACTGCAGTGACTCCCCCTTAAAGGTAGAGCCCTGGCCTGGGGAGTTAGGGGTCTCGCCTGTGGCCACATAAGGAGCACACAGAAAGCTTGACTGTGTCTCTCTGGGCACAGACTTCAGTCTGGCAGAAATAGCTGTGGTCGAAAGGGGACGTGGCCCCGCAGCGTCACCACCGTGGATTTGCAAGTGTCTGTTTGCTGGGGCAAACTCCTGCAGCAAAGGGTCAGCCACAGCCACCCGCGGAGAGGACTTGGTGTCCCGAGTCCCAGTTTGAGGTCCCCGGGGGCAGGCCCGGAGCCACAGGTCCGATGACCAGTAGTTCGGAGAGGCCCAGGGTAGAGGGCGCGTGGGCCATGCGGTGTGCGTCTGCTCCATGGTAAACGCGGCAATGCTGTCCCCGCCGAGGGCCGATGGCCGTGGGGGGCTGGGGTGGTCACAGCTGTGCCCAGCAGTGTTGGCACATGTGCCCGGCCACGCCGTGGACGACGGGGTGTGCAGTCTGAGGGCACCCAGACAAAGACACGGGAGCTGGGTGGTGGGGGGCGACCGGCAGGCACCGACACTGAGGGGACCCGGAGGTGGTGGTGGGGCCCCCAAAACCACCTGCCTGCTGGCTCCGCGAGCTGCTGAGGAGGACGTGACTGGCCGGTTGTGTGGCCACGCCGGGGGCGTGAAAGGCCCACAGCAGACTCACATGGGACCGGTCCCTGGAGGACAGAGACTTTGACGTGCGAGGATGCTTGTTGCTTCCCAGGATTCGGTTTAATTAACACCTTGCATTTTCTTCTTCACTGAATGCACAGCCTTGAAGCCCCACGTCTGATCCATTGACTCTTCATTGTAGAGAAACGTCTCAAAGCCGGGCTCGCTCCGGAATTTATCCTCTGCTCCTTAACGATCGTCCCCCAGAAAGAACCAAGCAAGGGCCGAGGCTAAGGGCAGGGCAGGGGGGCCTGGGGCTGGCTGTCTCCCTCTGGGACCTGCTGTTCTGACTTATAAGGCGGGGGGCCCATCGCCACAGGGGCCCGCCTGCTCTGCGGCCCCTCCCGTGGGCCCCCTCGGAACGAACGTGGCATGTGCCCAGCTCACAGCCTTGACCGGAGGACCTTGGGGGTGGGAAGGCTGACCCCTGCCGTCCCTTCCCACCCCCAGGCTCACCGCAGGGACCTCAGAACCCGGCACAGGGCCTGGTATACAGCAGGCGCTCTCTAGGTGCTCGGTGAGCCAGAGTGACAGCCGTGCACTCATGCTTCTCCCCATGACGTCGGGCCTGCAGCCTCCCCTCCACACGGCACTCCTCGGGGGCAGAGAGGGCAAACCCGCCTCTGGGGCCGGGGCACCGGCCGCCGGGCTGGGCAGGGCCAGGCCCTCTCTGCAGCCCCTCCTTCCCTCAGGCTGCACTTTACGGTCAGCGACTGGAAGGTCGGCTGCTGCCATGAGAATGCCCCGTCCTCAGGCCTCCGGGAAGCGCTCGCCTGGGGTTTCAGGACTGGAGCTAGCACCCAGCCCCGAAGCCCCGCCTCCAGCACCCCTCTCCCACCCACCTCAGCCTCCCTGGCCTTTCTGACTCTCCTCGAAGAGCCTTCAGGGTTGCGCAGGGCACAGCGGGGCGGCCCGTGGCTCCTTGGGAGCGGGGGCGCACTCAGCCCTCGGCCTGCCTCACGGAGCCCCCGCCACGGAGGCCGCTGCGCCTGGGACACGGGATGCAGGCTCTCTGTGCAGGAAGGGCCCCTGCCTAGGACGGACACACGTCCTGCAGAGCCCCGAGGGCTCTTGCTTCGGGACCACATGGGAAGGCCGCTGCCCCACGGCTTCCGCCCAGTGGCCGTTACCTTCCCCCCCAGGTCGTCTTTGCTCTTATCGAAACATCCAATTTCATCCCCATAAAAAAGGGGAGTCTTTCAAAGCAACCTAGTGCCTCTGGTAGCACTTCTGTGTCTCTGGGGACAGGAACGATCGCCTTGGGGCACATTTCCTGTGGCCAGTGGGCGTTGGTGGCCCTGACCCTGGCGGGGCAGCCGAGTGTCTGTGCTCTGAGGGGCAGACGAGGGGAAGGTTCCGTCTGAAGTTCGGGTGCTAAAGAGCAGACTGGATGCCACATGGACTCGGTGGCCGTGGTGACCCAAGCAGGACCCACGCGCCGTTCTTTTTCAGGCTGTCCCTGCGCCCCGCCGCCGGCAGCTAAGGCCAAGCCCCAGTCCCCATCCCCGCTACCGCGGACCCTGGCTATCAGAAGACCTTGGCCTTGAGCTCAGCCCTGTGGCAGCCTTGCTGCTTTTACCAGGTTCACCCTGTTCTGAATTTTATTCTAAAAGGTGAAATTGTCAATGGCTTTTCCTCCCCTGCGATGTTTCCACCCCGCCAACGATCTTAATGAAGTGCGCGTTCAATGAAGGCGGGGGGCGGCGCGGGGCAGACCCGCAGGCTCGCGGGGACCCCCTGCCGGGACAGATTTCTGTGCTCACAGGCGCGCTGTCACCAAGGATGGCTCCGGGACTTGGGGACGCAGGGGGATGCACCCAGCTTGTCCTCAACCCTGTGCTTTTGGCAAAAAATGGCTCCAGGAGAGAAAAAGCCCTGTTCCCGGGGAGAGCAAACAGCCTTCCCGACGCCAGCCCTGCAACGGCGCCTCCCCGGCTGGGAGCGGGGCGCCACAGCACGACTCACACCGACCCCCCGGAGGTCCCGCCATGTCATGGCGACGCGCAGGGAGGACCTGCTGGGTGCAGCCCCTGCAGGGGCCTGATGCCAGCGTCACCCTGAGGCCACAGCTGCAGCCGGGGTGGTCCCGTGGCAGCCCCTTTTCCATGTGCCCAACGGCTTCACTTTGCCACGAGAGGGACGGCTCCTAACGACGTCCCTTCATCAGTAAGTGATTGCCCGACCGAAAGATACCAGTCAGATATTTTTTCTGGGCCTCATTTTCTTCCTTTAAAATAAAAGTGATCATTCTAGCTCTTAACGATGCTCACTCACTCGCTCGCTCCCTCACGCACCCCTTCCCTGCATCACACTGAGCTCCCTGAAAACAGCTCTGAGGTGGGGTTGGCGGTGGGACCGCCTGGCCAGTGGGGGCCGGGGAGGACAGCCCGAGGGGGGCAGGGTGGGCTGCTGGAGCGGGGGGACCGGTGAGGCTGTGCCTGGGCGTGAGTCGGGAGCTGTGGCACCCTCCTGGCGAGGTCCAGGTGCACCCCAGGCCCCACGCGCCTCTTCATTTCTCACCTGCTTTGTAAAGGCCCCGTGGGGCCCTGTGCCCACATGGGGGGTGCGGAGTGACAGGCGGGCCTCACCGCAGGGGCACTCGTGCTGGGCAGAGGCCCAGACGCAGCCTGCGCCCGCGGGGACAACCACGACTCAGCGAGTGAAGGCCGGAGCCCCTGCTTTATCCTCCTGGTGGCCATGCGCGACGTCACGGCCAGGGCCCTATGGGGCGACACACTCACGCCTCGAGGACAGTGCCCTGCCCTGGGGGCAGGGTGAGGGGTTTTTGGGGCAGGTGGACAGAAGGCCAGGGACAGGCGGGGACCGGCACTGCTGTTCCAGGCTTCTAAGACAAGGGACCCGCAGCCTATGCGCGAGCTGGCCAAGGGGCCGGCCACTCCACAAACCCACCCGCGGCTGCGAGCCGGGCCCCTGCGGCCAGGGGCACCCGGATCTCAGGCTGCGGAGCAGGGCGGCCACAGCTCTGGTCCGGCTCCGGGTTCACTCCAGTCTACACCGTCTTGGTTCCCTGACCCCAGAAGAGCGGGCGTCACCATCTCCCCTTCTCGGCGGGCAGGACCGTAGGATTCACACCCGGCCCCCATTGCAGAGGAGGTCGCTCTGCGTGTCCCGGTGTCTCGGTGTGTGTGTGGGCCCCAGGGTTCAGCTGGCTGAGGTCCCCGGAGATCCCTCAGTCCTGTCACAGTTTGCCGCGGCATGGGCATGGCGTTGCTCCCTGCACTGAGTTTTCCACCGGCTTGGCCGGCACGTCTGCCTGTTGCTGCTCTGAGGTGTCGCGCTGGGTGGTCCTGGGAGAGCGAGGGGCAGTGACGGCAGAGTGCAGGCCGGAGGGGCCGGCCCTGGACAGCGCTCCCTCTCACCCCCAGCGCAGCCGCGCCCTCCCCCCGCCCCTGCTCAGCTCCCCAGGCCACCGGCAGCTCCCAGGCCAGCCCTGCCTCCCCTTCCCGCTGCGTGGGGCCCTGTGGGCGCCCCAAGCTCTGAGTGGCAGTGTCGGAGTCTCTCCTCCGGGCAGAAAGGACTCACAGGGACTCCGCGGCGTGGCATGTGGGTGGGGGCAGAGTCCACACTGACCAGCAGGAGCCTCGGGGACGGAAAGAGCCCGGGGCTCGCTCTGGGGGCAGCAGGGACATCTGTCGGTCGCTGCTGGCTGACGGAAGGCTGAGTGGAAGCCCCAAAGGCTGAAAGGAGCTGAAAAGCTGAGGATGCGGAAGGCAATGCTTAGTTCCCTCCTGACGCTCCCCCCGCCCTTCACCTGCCCGTCCCAGGACCCACCACTGGGGGAGCTGCGGGGGGAAGCGAGGGGCGCTCTTCTAGTGTCGGGCTTGGCGCGGCGGCCCAGCACAGCGCAGGCGGCTGCTGTCCGCCTCGGCTCCTGTCCGCTGGAGGCCTGCGAGGGCTTGGCGGAGCGGCTCTCACCTGAAGCCTCAGACAGCCGCAGGCACAGGTTGGCCAGCCACTGTCGCCTGGCGGCTCGACCGGTGCCCGGGACACACGTCCAATGTGGCAGTGCCGTGTGGAGCCCCCGGTGCTCCTAGGACACGGCGCAACCCCCATGTTGCCGGGGGCGGGACAGGGCAGAGGCGGGCTGTCCCCATCATGTCTATTGCTTTGTGGGCATGACAGCCGGTCACCAGAAAGGGGACAGGCCATGTTCAGCACTGTATAGGTCAGCACCGTAACTGACCCTGAGGCCGGGAGGGGTGGAGGGAAACGCCCTTTCCGCCATGTGTGCAGCAGTGTGGGGTGGGGGGGGCATGGAAGGCTTTTCTGAGGATGTGGTACTTAAGCCAAGACATGAACATGAGGAGCTACCCAATGGGAGAGTGGTGGAAGAATGTTCTGGAAGAGCTGGTGTGCACAGGACAGGGCAGGGGCTTTGCAGTGTGGCAGGAGCGAGCTGGGCAGACTCACTAGGAGGGGACGTTGGCCAGGCCTGTGGCAGGGAAGGGGAAAGGGGACCTGCCGAGGAGGGTCCCCGCGTCACAGCGACTTCATCCCAGTGACCCTGAGAAACGGCCACAGATCATCAGCCGGGAGAGCAGGGGGACAGCCAGGGGAGGCAGTGCCGCCGGCCCAGAGGCCCTGGGAGGTGGAGTGGGAGCCGCTGCTGGGCGGGGCACCGAGGGATGCGCTGGGAGACTGGGGGCGGGAGCGGCCCGAGCCTGTGGTTTGAACCTAGAGAAGTTTCTAGAGCTGCCTCCTGCCAGGGGCTGTCCGCAGGGGCACGCGGGTGGGGTGGGGTGAAGGGGAGTGCGGCGGGGTGATGGGGCAGGTCTGGGCAGCTGGGCTCTGTCGGCCTCGCACGGGGGCCTGGGGTTCCAGGGGGAGCAGGGCTGGCGTGGGGGCAGAGCCGAGGGGAAGGGCCCCCGGGGCTGGGGGCGGAGGTTGGCCGGAGGCCAGGCGGCGCGGGCCTCGGCTCGGAGCAGCGTCACGGAGGCGAACTTTCGACCCGAGCAGACATGCAGCCTTGGCTGCAGTGAACGGTGAGAAAGCAGAGAGACTGCGGCTAATTAAGGACCAGAGGGAGAAGGCTGTCTAATTGGCAGTCGGGCATCCCTGGCGGTGTTCCCGTGAGCGTGAGCGAGCAGGACAGCATCCGGGCTTGACCGCGGCGGCCCTGGCGGGGAGCTGGGGGCTCAGCCGCACCTTCTGCTCTTAAATGAGACCTGGATGCGGAGACCTGGCAAGCGGAGGTAGGACAGAGGCCATGGCCTCCTCCACACGCTGGTTCACGGTCGCCGTTCTTTTTGTTTGTGTGTTTGTTTTTAAAGGTTTTTATTTATTTATTTTTAGAGAGACAGGAAGCGGGAGAGGGAGAGAGGGAGAGAAAGGGTGATGTATCAGAGACACATTGAGGGGCTGCCTCTCACACGCCCCCAACCAGAGAACTGACCTGCAACCCAGGCCTGTGCCCTGACCAGGAATCAAACCAGCGACCCTTTGGTTCGCAGGCCGGCGCTCAGACCACTGAGCCACACCAGCCAGGGCTGCCGTTCTCAAGCCAGAGGTGGCTTCCCCCTCACCCTCTGCACTCCCCCAGCCTGTGTCTCCACTGCCCCTGTCCAGGGCAGCGCCGTGTGAGGCTAGGACCTGCCACCTCATCGGCAGGGCCCCTGCGGGCACCCTGAGTGCCCAGCAGCATCCCCAGTCGTCCTCGTTGGAGGCTGGCATCATGCAGCAAAGTGCGCCCCTCTGCTCCCCACCTCGGCTGGCCTCTTCCACGCCTCTCCCACCCCCAGCCCCGGGGGTGCCTGCTGGCCTGCGGGCCACTCTGGCCCAGGGGCTTCCCAGGCCCCGCCCTGCCCACCCTGCTGGCTCTGCTCGGGAGTCATCCCTGTCCCTGTCTCCCGAGACCCTCTGAACGCTCCTGGGGTGGGGGCCAGAGGTCCTGTCCCCCGCCCTGCGGAGAAGTACCCTAGACATCAGAGGGCTCGGTGACCCGCCCAGGGGCTCTGTTCCTCCAACCTCAGAGCAGGCTCACCCGTACAGACGCCAGCACCCCAACAAGGTAGGACTGTGGTCCCAGTGCGCCTGCTGAGCCCGTGGGAGTGACGACCGCCCAGAGGCTGGGGTCCGGCCACCTCCTCTGAGCTGTCTCAGCAGCTCACAGCTCTGGGGCCTGGGCAAGCCACACCCCCTCTGGGCCTCAGTTTCCTGCCCCAAAAGGGGGCATTTCCGTCAGCTGACCCTCAGAGGCCTGCAGAGCCCCGAGGACCGTGCAGGTGAGCATGGGCTCGGAGAAGGAGGAAGGAGGGGCTCTCTCAGGCCTTCTCAGCCCCGTCTGTGAGAACCTCAGCGAGGGTGCAAAACGTCTAGGAAAAGGGAGAAAGGAGACAGATCATGAAGAAGAGACCCTGAGAATTTGCTCAGTGTGTACAACTGCACGACACGTGTGTGTGCGCGCATGCGTGTGGGAACTGCGGAGGGCGGCTGGCTGTGCCCCTCCTCGCCTAAGTCAGCGGGGGCGTGGGGAAGTGGGGCTCGCCGAGTTCACCCACTGCCGATGCACGGTGGGCCGGAGAAACAACGCTGACGTTTCTGGGGAGGGAACCTATGTGGACTTCGGAAGCCGACCAGTTTAATAACCCCAGGCTCTAAGTAAGCGGTGAAAAGAGTTTATGCGGCTCACTTTCTGCCCCTGTGGGTAGCGCGCATGTGGGGTCTGGGGAGAGGGCCGGCCAGGGCTTCATGTCTTCCCCGGGACGTGTAGCTTGTGCTTTCCCCCGGGGGCCCGAGGTGGCCCGGCCGTGAGAAGCCAGTCAGGGGAACAGCGTTTGTTAGACACGGAGCCTGCTGGCATCGCCTCGCTGCAGGCTAAAGCCCGCAAGGCGCAAGCGGGAAACGCCCAGCACTGTGGGCTCGGTCCTCCAGCCTCGTGCCAGCATGTCCACAGAGCTGCGTGGGGGCTCTGGGCACGAGCGGCCCTTGGGGGCTTGGCCGGTCACTCCCCAGGGCCCACGCACTGCCGGCCCCTATCCTTACCAGATGCCGACCGCGCTGCCGCACCCCTCCCCTGACTTGCCAGGCCTCTGGGTTTGGAGAGCAGGAGACCTGTGTCCTGGGGCACAGGGGGCTGTTAAGGTGCCCCCTTTTCTGCTAGAACCAGGTAGGGACCAGGTCGAAGTGCAGATAGAGCTGATTCCAAGGCAGGCCCCCCTTCCTGACACCTGGAGACCTGAGGCGACTCCCATGGCCTCTGTGGTCATCGCCCAGGGTCACTTGTGGTTTGGGGGTCTCCCCAGCTCTGCCCGGGAGGGAGGAGGACTTGGTGTGGGGGATGGCAGTGAGCTGGCCTTCCAAGGATGGTGGAAGCTACCCTAGTGAGGAGGGTGACCCCCGGGCACACCTGTGCTGGATGGCCAATCACATATTTAGTATTTTTAAACACTTTAGTTTGTGATAAACTATAGATACTATAAAATTGACCCTTTGAAGCACTTTTCAGGGCACAGCTCGGGGCATTGATCACCACTGTGGGCTCTCACACTGTCCCTGGTGGACGGTCTGTCCCCACCCTGCAGCGGCTGGGCCTGGGGGCTGCCCGTCCCTGCCTGGGGCGCCGAGGCGGGCGGTGCCCCGCGGGCGTGGCGGCTATGGCCGGCTTCCCACTCCCCGGCCCCCTGCTGCCAGCACCATGGAGAGCACCCGGGAACCAGAAAGGAAAATAAATAACAAGCTCATGTTCATTTCAAGCCCCGTTACAGCACATTAAAAACGAATTTATGGTGGCCTTGTCACTCGGAGAAGCGCTGGCCGGGGAGCCAGGCTCCTCTCGGAGCTGCCAGTGTCCAGTAAACACAGTGACAGCACGGCCTGAGGACAGGGCACCCCCGTCCGCGTGCCAAGCCTGGGAGCCTGCGGCCGGCCCCCGTCACTGCCGGCTCCCCGGGACGCTGGCCATGGGCTCGGCCGGGGGACCCGAGGGAGGAAGGCCATGGGGATCCAGAGCCAAGGCGGGCTGTGCCCCTGTGCGGGTCCACCGAGACCCTCACGGAAAGGCCTGCTCCTTCCCTCCAGGGTGGAAGGAGCAGGGCAGGACGGTCCTGCCCCTCCCCGCCAGCCCCACAGCTCGGCGGGTTCAGGAGAGAGCCCAGGCCGCGCCGGGCTCTGCTCTCCCGGCCCCGTGGCGAGGGCTCGTGGCTGGTGCAGCACGGAGTTGACCTGATCCAGGCATCTCATGGTCCACAGAGGGACCGTTTATTGGGCATCCACAGTGTGACTGGCTGTCCCCACAAAACGACCTCATGAGGCCTGTACCGTTGAGCCCCATTTCACAGACAAACGGGCTGAACTCGAGAGACACCCGGGGTCGGAGCCTGGACCTGGGCTGGAGGACGCCGCCTCCCTTCCCGACGTGGCCCGGCCCCCCAGTCGCTGAAAACGCCGAGGACAGTGGTGGGCGGGGCTTCCCTTCCAGAGCGCAGGGCAGGTGGTGCCTGGTGATGTCAAGGGTGGGCGTGGCCTGCAGAGGGCGCTCTGGCCTCCACAGGTGCTGGGCTCGCTGGTGGGGGGCAGAGAAGGACGAGGTCAGTCGCAGGCGTGTGGCTCACCTCGGCCCAGTGCCCCGACACTGACTGACTCCCACTTGGTGCGGACACTCGGGGACCGAATGGGCGGTGGACGCTCGTTCACGCTGCATGTCCCTGTCCAACCGGGGGCTGGAGGAGCCTGTGTGGGGTTGGGACTTCCGGGGGTGCGGCTACGATAAAGGGTGGTACCAAGTGACCTAGTGATAACCCACCTCTGGAGACACCCCCTAAAGAACCGAAAGCAGGGGCTGCACCGGGATTTGCACACCGTGTGCCCAGCGGCACAACACAGCGGCTGAAACATGCAAGTGTGGGCGACAGACAGACAAAGCGTGGTCCTTCCAGCAGCTTCCGCCGTCGGGCCATGTCCATTCATTGTCACTCAGCCCCTGTCCGTCTACCAGATCCTCTGTGGGACCCAGTGTGGCGGCCGACAGAGCCCCCATGCTGCGGGGAGGCGGCCCCGGGGGCAGAGGCAGTTGGTTAAGTCCGAGGGAGAAGAGGTCAATTTTCAAAGCTCCTTTGTGAATCGACCCCCCGACGCCGGCTCAGCGAGAGTGTCGCCCGGCCCTCTGAGGAGCGGCCACGGCTTCCCAAGCTTGGCTGTGTGAGTGCTTTCGAGCCTTGGGACGTGTTGCCGCCAAGTGGCCTCCCTCGATGGGAGGAAATGACCACAGGAGTAGCTTGTGGGGACAGAGGGTGTCTCGGGCCCAGAGTCTCAGAGGGCCGCCGGGGTGGGGGCGTAGCCCTGGCTGGTCCCCCAACGCTGGTCCGCCGCCGCGCCGTGTCCGCGGATGGGGGAGGGGTAAGAAAGTGAGACCCGTCCGCCTGGTGGAGCAGGACAGCCCTGAAAAGGGAGGCGCCCCTGCAGCCAACAAACCTCGGGGGCGTCGTGCTCAGTGACATCAGCCAGTCACAGAAGGACAAGTGCTGTGCGGTCCCCCTGATGCGAGGCCCCTGGCGCGGTCATGTCCACAGAGATGGAAGGAATGCTGGCTTCCAGGGGCTGGGGCGGGGAGGGGTGGGTGTTTAATGGGGACGGAGGTTCTCTGGGGACGGTAGAAAGTTCTGGAGATGATGGTGGCGACGGCCACGCAACAGTGTCAACGTGACCTGGACACTTAAAAACGGGTTAAGGGTTTAAGTTTTGTGTGTTTTACCACAATTAAAAACGGCAGCGACATGGAGCGGACTGACAGGTGGCGGGGGAGGGGGTGGGGACTGGAAGAAGGAAGGGACTTGCTAACGGGCACTGAGCCGGGGACACGGGCAGCAGCGCGGCCCCGGGGGTGGGACCGGGGGCCAGCGGGGGCCGGCGGGGGGCGAGCCTGTCATCGAGTCAGAAATAAAGATGAAGAAAAGTAAATAAAATAAAATTAAAAATACCAGGAACAGCACGAACTTGCCCTGGACAACAGCCTTGAACTCGACCTGGGCCGGCGTGGCCTGGGCCGGCGCGGCCCGTCCCCCACAGAGCCGGGCTCTGGCTGCAGAGGGGCCACTCCGGGCGGCGCGATCCCTGCGCACAGCACAGACCCGGGCCCCGGGCCCCGCTAGACACCACCCAATGGTGCATCCACACATCCCTGACTGAAATTATGCAACTGTGTGACCCCCGTCATCTGAAAATATGTTTTCTCCTGCAATTAGGGGAAAATGTATCTTTTGCGTTTGCTCAGCCGTCTTAGAAATAACACACCCGCTTTCCCTTGCACGCGAGCCCAGTGTCTTTGCCTCTCAGCCCGCGGCTGGGCATTCCCTGCAGGCCCGCGCCCCGGCGGGCTCGCGCCTTCCCGCGCTTTGAAGCCCATGAGAAACGGCTGCCGTTGGGGCAGAGGCCTCGGTGTTGCCTGGCCGTGGCTTCGGCCAGAGACCCCCTCTCTGCGAGCGAGAAACAACTTTTCCCTCCCAATAAAATTAAAGCAAAAGAGACGGAGACCGATTTGGCAGAAGCACTGTCAGGCGCAGCATGAGCGCTGGGTCCTATGGCGGTTGCAGGGTTCCCTGCGACACGCGAGAACCTGGGGTGAGCGGCGGCTCCGGGTGCGCATGTCCCCGAGGCTGTGGGACCGGGGACAGGAGGGGGACTTGCGCTAACTGTCACCCACTCCTTGATGGAAGCGGCAGTGGCCTTGGGAACAAAGCCGAGGCCCAGGGCTCTGGTGACGCACGGGCCCCCCAGAGGGGAGCTCTGGGTCTCTGACGGCCTCCTCGTCAGGCCCAGGAGCAGCGCGGAGATAAGCGACACGTCTTTAGTGATGCTGGAGAGACAGCAACAACCTGCCCTCAGATGGGGCCATCGGTGGTGGCCAGACGGTGGCGGGGCCCACGAATAATTCATTCCTCGGCCTGCTTCCATCCACGGCCCCCGCTGGACGGACACCAGGAGGGCGGGTTTGCCCCCAGACTCCGTCGTCAGCTTCCCACCCCGAGTTGCATGGTTCAGTCCGGCCATTCCCGGGCAGCACACAGCGGCCTGCGGGGCCTCCGGCGGGGTCTCCGGCAGGCGGTGGCCAGAGGGGCGCGAGGCCAGGGCACCGCGCAGCTCCCTGGGCCAAGCTGCCTTTTCTCCGAACCCACCAGGCCCTGCGGCCCTGGACCCCTGTCGCTCTGCACTGACCTGACCACAGCCCTGCCGGCCTGGTACCGAGTGTCCTTGTCCACCCAGGACAGCGGGCCAGGTGCCATGCGCCTGGAGCCCGGAGGACTTCTTCCTGCCCAGAAGAGCTAAGTTCCCCCCGTTCTCCCTGCAGAGGGAGCCCGCCCAGCCAGCCAGCCCTGGTGCCCATTCACTCGTTCTCAGTTCGGTCCCCAGGTCATTCACCCAATTCAGACACTCAGCTCCGGCCTCGCTGCAGCCCTGCTGGGGAGGACACAGGACGGGACACCCCAAGATGCTGCCGCTCTCCTCCGTCAGCGCCCCAGGAGAATTAGCATGTGGCTGCCTCCCCGAGGGGACAATCCAGGGGGATTGTGGGAAACGGCACGTGCGGAGGCTTCCGTAAAAACCTGAAACAGCCTGCGGTGGCCCGACAGGAGAGGACCTGCCCCGGCCGGAGGCGGCCGGCTCCCGCGTCCCGCTGGCACGGCGCAGCGAGAGGACCGAGGCGGAAGCGACGGCTCCTTCGGTCCCCGGGGGAAATGAGGGTCTTGCAAGTCGGGGTGCTTGACTTTGGAATTTGTAAGATAGGTGTTTACTCTGGAATTACATACTGTGCTGTTTTTTCGTCATGGCTGCGTCTCTGCACACAGCTTTTAATTGCTAAATGCACTCCCTGACGCTCTCTGTGTGATTTAATTCCCCATCCCGTTTTCCCTCTTCTCTCCGGAGGCCCCGGCACCTGTGGTCTGTTCAGTTCTTTGTTGGTGGCCGCCAAGAGCCCGGACCACGCCTCCGTCAGCAACAGGGTGACCCGCCACCCCCCACCCTGGGACGCGGAGCTCTGCGGGGGCCCTGCCCACACCGGGCCCACCTGTGGCCGCACCACATTTGTCTAACAAACTCATTAACGACACCCGGCACGTACTGCGTGCAGGACGCTGCATCGGTGACCGAGGGGATGCTGAGCAATGGGACACACACGGGAGGGGTCGCCACACAGGTGGATGCCAGTGGCGAGGGGCCACGGCGCCAGAGGGTCTCCCACAGGACCGTGGGCCAGGCTTCATGAAAGCAGGCAAGAACCTCAGGTGACCTGGCACTCAGGGGCTGGGGAGGCGGGTGACCGCTCAGGACCTCAGGTAGTGACAAGCAGAGCCACCCAGGACTGGGGCCCGCCCCTCTGAGGGCCCCCCAAGGGTCTCTCTTCCTCTAGGCAGATGCAGAGGTCACCTGAGGGGCACCTCCGATGGAGAAACTGTAGGACCAGAGTCTCCGCAGGGAGGCGGTGGGGTCGGCGGCCTGGGCGGGAAGTGTTCCCAGCAGGCGGCGGTTGGCGGACGGGGCAGGAGGCCATCGACCCTCCAGGCCCTTCTCTGCTGCCCCCCCCCACTAGATTTCAGGAGCCCCGCGGGCCCCAGCAGAGAGGCAGCAGCGCAGCCTTCAGGGACCACACCCTCAGCCGCCCACCGCACAGAATGCGCCCCTTGCTTGCACACTTTGCCTACTTATTATGCTTCTCTGGGGAATTGCTGGGGTCAGCGGGACACTGCGGGGATAGGCATGCTCTCGTGACATCCTGGGACACACCTTCCTGTCCCCATTTCATAAAGGAGGAGGAGAGGCGGAGGCCAGGCCTTGTCTCCGCGTGTGATTGACAAGCCCAGGCCTCCCCCGCCCCACCCACTGGGAGGCCTCCCACCCGCCCCAGGGCCAGGACCCTGGCTTCTCCTCCCCTCACCCCGGAGGCCCGCTGGACAGCGTGCGTCCTGCCTGATACCCGTAGACACCTGGTGGGGAGCCGAGCACGGGCCCCGCACGAGGCCCCTGGGCCCCCCACGCCGCCGGATGGCCCCCCGGCCACAGCTTGCGGAACAAAGGCTCCTCTCCACGGTGCAGGCTGCCCATCACATCCACCTGCGGCTCCCCCGTGGCTGCCCTGCAGGGAGCGACCTGGCCGCCCAGCCCCAAATGGCACTTTGGCGGGAGGCAGCTCGCGACAGCCTCTCTCTGGGGGGGGAGCGGGGGAGGGCTGGGGCGGGGGCAGAGGCAGCCCTGCTGTGGAGGGTGGGGGGAGGGGTGGGGGGAAGACCGCTGCGCTGGCCCGGATTTCTGATTTACGAGTTCCGGGATCTTGGCATGACATGCTAATGTTTTATTTAAATGGGGGGGTGCTGACTGGCAGCAGGCAGTGTTTCCATATTCCAGGGAGACCCGTTCCTTCAAGTCCTCTCCCTTCCCCTGCCTGCTCCGCTCCAATTTCAAGGCTGTTGCAGCTTCTGCAGAATTTATTAGGTGCCTCGGGGATGATAAAGCAATCAGTTCATTACACCGTCTTATCTGAGACAAACCTCAGCCTTGCTGGGCGTGGGGCCGGGGGAGGCAGGCTGGTCCTTGTCCCCAGGCGGCTGCGGGCGCCCCCCCTCCCCTGGGGCTGGCTCTTGGTGATCTGGGTGCCTTAGTCCCTTCCCAGGGGGACCCTGGGCACAGGGGGCCTTTAGCCCCCGGGGGTGCAGCTGGAGCTGTCAGGTCATCACAGCCCAATGCCTTTCCCCCTTAAATCTCTTGCCACCTCTCATCCTCACCAGCTTGGCCCCTGCGGATTCTTCCCTGGGACCACGGACCCCAGCAGAGGGTCCCAGGGAAGAATCACAGAGAAACACTCACAGAGAAACGATACATAAATTGGGAGCGAGGGGCGACGGTGACTTCGCCGGGCTCGCTCGCCCCGGGAGAGGCCCGGGACAAGTCAGAGCAGCGGGGACGAGGCCCGCGGGCGGGACCGTGAGGCCGTCAGCACTCCAGGGGCGGAACCAGGGACTGTGTGTAGCCCCCGTGACAGAGAGGACACACAGAAGGGGGTATTTAAGGGACTCCCAGGGAGAGAAAAAACTTCCCTGAACCGAATACACTGAAGACGTTACAGGAAAACCTGATGCAGAAATAGCTCAAGGTGTATCTTGATTAAGTTATTGGGCCTTAGAGATAATGAAATAATTCTCTGAACGTAGAGGCAGAAAACGAACGAACGAACGAACAAACGCACCCAAAAACCCAGTCCCCCGCCGGATGGAAACAGGGCGGCGGTGCCAGGCTTCCCCAGCACAAGACTCAGGGCGGAGGAAGGCGTCTCAGGCACAGGGTCGCCCGGGGCCTGGCCGCTGTTTGACCAATGTCTGCGGCTTTTTCAGGGGCAGACACTGCGGCCTCAGTGTCCTGTCATTTAATTACAGAATTTTATACTTTTTTTTAAAATTTAAGTTCACATAAAAAGTCAGACATCCTCCAGCAGGAAAACTCAGGGACCAGGTCGCTAAGGACCACTTCTTGAAAAATATATAAATACACCATCTGGGCAAAGTAAGAGAGGGAAGAAACAAAGACCACACACCGCACAGCCAGCATCAACTCAGAAGAGCAAACGTCTCTTGCTTTCTGGAGGAAAGAGCATGTCAACCAGAAATTTCATACCCCGCTAAACTGCCCTCCAGCGCCCGCTTCACCAGCAAACCGTCTCCAGCCCCCAGGAGCTGCGGGGTTTCAGGGAACAACGGAAAATAGAAATACACTGATATTTGATGGAATCCGAAGAATAAACAGCGTTTAAAGGAGAGGAGGTATTAAGAGTAATGTTTTAAAATAAAAAGTATACAAGAGGAAAACCAGTTTTAATGTAATTATTTTTTCATCTCAGAGGGAGCTTTTAGAATAATAATACCGATGGTCAATAGACAGACAAAATGTGACAATTTCTTTAGTTTCGCTTCACTTCTTCTACCCTTTCAGTGGGAGTAAAGCTAAGTTAAAGTCCGTTTCCGAAATGTCGGTCGCATTAGCATCTCGTTGTGCTCCGTGGTTTCTGTGACGTATCCGCCTCTGCCTGTCTCTGTATGTATCTGTTTATCCAGGGAGACCTGGGGCTTTTTTTTACATCATCACATTATCTCCGAGTGATAGGGTTTGGGGTGGCTTTTGGTCATGTTTGTGCACTTGGAAGTGCTTTCCTTCTTTATGATAAGCACACATTACATTTGTCAAAATGATAACATCACCCTAAAATAGACATAAAGGGGGGCTGGCTTGGCTCTCACGACAGCTCGTCTCGGTCGGAGACCTGGGGGTGGGCGGACAGAGCCTCGTCTCCAGCTTCTCTCGTGGGAAGGGGGCGCTGCTCGGCCCCCCGTCAGCGCCCGCTGCGCCGCTGTTCCCCAGGTTCAGGGGTCCAAGACGGCAGTGGCGAAGCGGATCGCCCATCCTCACCTCGGCGAGCTACGAGGATGACTGGGGACCGTGTCCAGCCGGCTCCCCTGGTGTCCCTGGACCCGCCCCCTCTGCCAGTGTGAGTCAGACAGGGGTGGGGGACCCAGGGAGAACGGGGGGCATGGGTGGGAAGGGGAGAAGCATGCCCTCCTGGCCACCGCACAGGACAGGCCCCTGGGAACCTGTGTATTTCTCCGGTCCCCGGGCCGCTCACCGAGGCCACCTCCACCCTGGACGGCCAGCTCCCAGGGGTCGGCCAGCTCCTCTGCCCTCCCACACCCACCCACAGCCCAGGGCAGGGCAGGGGGGCAGCCGACAGTCCTGGCGGGAATAGATGGCTTTAATTTGGTGACGCCTGCAGGCACGGCCCCCCAATTCCCCTCTCCAATATGCAGCCCTCCTGAGTAGCAATTCCTGTCGGAAACTTCAGCCCCTCACAATTAAGCTGGTCCCATTTCCCTTTATGAAGCCGTCCCAATGACCTGAATTTCCATGCATCCCTGAGGCTGATTTTTAGGGGGGTGACCGGTCCCCCCCCCAGCTTTCCTGCCTCTTCTAGGCTGAAGGAAACGTCGGGATGCTGACAACACCGACGCCGCTGACACCTGGAATGGCTCGGGTGCTTCTGCGAAGCGGGGCGGGGGTGCGGGGAATGTGGAGAGGGCTGGGAGCTTCCAGAGCTTTTGTTCCCAGTAAACTGCTGAAGCAAGGTCCGCAGCTCGGCGGGAGATAACGGTAATAGATGGCGGCCATTGTCCCACATTCCAGAATTTACGCAGGACGTCCGCGAGGCTCGTCCTCTCCTTGGCTAATTCAGCAAGGAGTTTCCGACTGCATTCATTGCCCGAGGATCTATTTCTTTAGCGTTAAATATCGCTCGCTGTGCATTTTGACACGAGAAACACGGGCTGTGATTTACAACCGACGAGATCTTCCGTGAATCCGGCTGCTAGGGAGCGGGGATCGGGAAATGCAGGTGGCAACAGTGTGTCCTTTAGAATTCATTTGTGATGAAACATCGTCTCAAATCCTACTGTCATCTGTCATCTGGAGGGCCCATTTCGCCAGCAGACGTCCGTCCGCTGAGGCCAACGCTGGGGCCGGCCACCCACCGGGCCTGCCGCCGTCCCCTCCTCGCCGGGCTTCCCGCTCCACAGGCAGAGCGGAGCAGAGCCGGCCTGGTCCGAGGGCGGAGAGACAGCCACGCGGCATCCCCACGAGGCTGACCCGGACGGGTGAGCTCACGGCCAAGGCGAGCAGGGGTGCCAGCACCCTCCAGGCTCAGGGCAGGTCTGGGCTGGGCCCTGGGCTCATGAGGCCTTTCTCAGGAGGGGACCTGGGGCCACAGGGTGGGAGGGCTGAGGTCCTCGGTGTGTGTCTCCCGGGCTGCGCTGTGGGCTGCAGCGCTGTGGACCAGGGCTCCAGAGGGGGCACGGGGTCTGGATGGGCAGGAACGGTCTCCCGTGCTGGGCGGAGGAGCCCCCCCCCTCTGCCCGCCTTTCCCTCGCTCTTCCTCCCTCCCTCCCAGCACCCCCAGGCCCTGCGCCCCTCCCCTCCAGGCCATGCCAACTCCCCTGGTACCTGGTCACAGTCCTTGGGAACCCTCCCTCCCTTCCGTCCTCCTGGCCTCCTTTGCTCTGAGTCTCTGCAGGTGTGGCCGCAGCTCCTCAGCAGAGCACGGGCCCGGCTCCCTGCAAGGCCGGGGCACCTGGGCAGTCAGGGAGGCGGACAAACAGTGCGTCTGAGTGGTGCGACCCTGGCTACCTGCTGGGTACCAGCGGCCACCGCCGGCCCGCTGGGTGGCCCTGGGCAGGGAGGCTGGCCTCTCTGAGCCCCAGCGCTCTTCAGCTGCCGCGTGGGAGTGACACTCCTAGTCTTAGAGGGGTGCTGTGGGGGTCGAGCTGACCACCCGGGGCAGAGGAGATGCTCAGTGAGGGCCGTTTCCCATCTCCGTGCCTCAGTTTATCCATTCCCGACATGGCCATGTGCGTATCTGTCCTGTCGGCGGACGGGCCCTGTGGTGGCTGTGGGAAACCGGCAGGGCACCTGGTGCCTCCCGGCAGTGATCCGGGCTGTCTGTTTCACGACGGTCAGGGGACGCTCCTGGTCGCTGTCCTCACTGAGCTTGGACCCTGCCCAAGCGCGGGACAGCCTACCTGCGCCACGGCAGCGGTGCAGCCACATTCGCCCAGGGCCCGGCACACGCTCAGCCCTCACAGCGAAACATCTGCTTTATTATTTTAGCCTTCACTATCCCTGTGAGGGGTGGGGCGCCACCTCGAGACCCCAGTCCGGGCCTCGCCGTGGGGGCTGCGCCCCGTGGCTGTGGGGCAGGTCTGCCCCCCTCAGCCCTGCCTTGCCGCGGGGCTCCCAGGGTGCCCCAGTGTGTGCTTCCTGAAATAGCACGATGCTGAAGCCCACTGACAATTGTGATAGGTTTTTCTCTCTTGACAATTTACAGAAAAATTGCTCTTAACCATTTATTCACAAACAGGCTGCCTGGGCCACAACCGTCAAACGCCAGTGGCACACGGCTTCTCGGCTCTCGGTAAATGACTGTCTGTTAAAGGCGGACACTCCGACAGCGCCTCCCTCTGTGAAGACGCACCTGGGAGTCCTCTCCCCGCTTCCAAGGGAGCTGAGACCACTCGGAACCTGCGGACAGAGCTCACGGGTGGCGCTGGTCTCGCCACTCCCGAGTCTGGCTGACGGGCCTGGCTGGGACTGCCTGGGGCTCCCCTGTGTCTGCAACACCCGTCTCGTGTGTCCCCACTGAGTGCCAGCTCCTGGCGCTTGCGTGGGGGACCCCGGGTGAGCAAGCTCGGCCGTGGGCCAGGCTGAGCCCACTCAAAGCTGGTGCCAGCACCGCTACCCCCGAGCCTCCCTGTGGACTCGTGTTCCTCGTGCAAAGTGAGGGGTCGCATCCGGTGACCTGCTGGATTCTCCAGGGCCCTTAGCAGACATGTTGGGACCTAGCTCCGTAAATTACAACGGTCACCAGGGACCTCCCCCTCCATGTGAGCGTTCCGTTTTTCCTTCTGTTGCCGCCTGTCCAGCTCTGCCCCCGCTGGAAGCCTTGGGGGTCCCCGCCCCCAAATCCTTTCTGGGCTCAGGCATTCCCCCTCTCTCCGCGACCTGCTGGCATTCCCGTGTTTCTGAGGTCCACTGTCCCCTGAGAGGGCCGTCAGGCCAGCGCGCACCAGGACTTTGTCTGATCCTTTGCTGGAGGGTGCAGGCGGCAGGCACCCAGCCGGGCCGTCTGTGCGAGGCCCGTCTGGCCTGTGCGTGCGGGACCTCTGGGGAGCCTGCCTGCACCGTGTGGGCACTACCTAGGACAGTCCCCCGGGCACAGCCCCGTCCCCTCTCTCTAACGCCTTCCTCCTCTCTGCCCACATCTGCTCCCCAGCGCCTGTCTGCCCACCGCCCCTGTGGCCAACCAGTTGCGCAGGGACGCCCCGCTCCTGCCTCCCCGGGGAGCAGGGCCCCTTTTCTCTGCAGGGGGAGCACCTGCCCCTCCACTGCCATCAGCGCACGTGGGTCGGGCCTCACGGCGGGCGTCCCACAGGCGGCGGGCCTCCCACAGGCAGCAGGCCCAGGCGCGCCCTTCTCTGCGGGGTGTGCCACCCCCGCCGCCCAGCCCCCCCCACGTCCCAGGCTGGGGGCTCGTGGCTCTCCTTGAGTGCGCCCAGTCCCCGCCAGCCCGCACGCAGCCCTCTGCCCTGCCCTCGGGGTCCTGGAGCCTGAGAGGCCCCCGCCCTCCCCGCACGGGGCGTGAAGAAGACCAGTGCGCCCTGCGGGTTGTTCTCTCCAGGGTACCCCGCCCCCAGGTCTGCACAACTGTCCAGGCTCTGGTGTCGCTGTGCTGGCCCCTCGCGAGCCCAGGACCCAGGCCGGCCCACAGAGTTGCCCTGGCTGTGACACTTGCTTTGGGTTGGCAATCGCCACGGCAGACCAGGCCTAGACGGCACCAGTGTCACTGAAAAGCCCCCTCCTCTCCAGAGCGTCTGCCAGGGCTGTGAGGGCAGCTGTGCCCTGGGAGCGGCACGCGGAAGGAATCCTGCCCCGAGGAGAGGCCTTGAGAGAAGGGGCGGGTCAGGCGGGAGTCACGTGAGCTCCGAGGCCTGACGTCTGCAGCCGCGGGACCCACTTCCCAGGTGGGTGGGGGGCCCGTGGGTCCACAGCACGTCCCCGTCCTCAGCCGGGAGCTGCCCTTTCCAGTGAGGGGAAGTGGGCGAATCCTTCCGAATTCCAGCGCTGCCGTTGGATGAGGGGAGGGGCCTGAGGGCGCTCAGCCGGGCTTCCCAGGTGCCCTAGTGCTGCCCGCCGCCCGGTGCAGCTCTTTGCCACGGAGAGCGAAGGGCGCGACCCTTCCTCCACTCGGGAACACGTGGGGTCTTTCAGGCTCTCCGGACCATCAGTCAGGACCCAGCTCTTGTGACATGCTGCAAGCCCAACTTGGAGTAGAGCCAGGTGATGGGGGGCAGGACTGAGCGGCTCGGTGCACCCCCACTCCGCGAAGATAATGCAGAAGCTACACGAAGGAGACCCAGGGGCTCCGATGGGCAAGGCGGGGCGGGGGGCGGTTCCGGAAAAGGAGCAGGACTTACACGTGGAACGAGCTCCACGCGCCCCCCCCACCGCCTCCCCGCCACCCCAGGGCCAGGGCGCAGAATTCTTTTAACATGTCGTTGGGCTCGGTGTGCTAGTGCTTTGTCGGGGGTCTTTGCTCAATGTCCGTGAGAGAGGCCATCGGCAGTTTCTTTCCCGGGTCTGGGAGGGCAGTAACCGGCCACCTCGTGGGACGCGGTCCCTCTGCTGCCCGCTTCCGGCCCGGATGTGGAGAGTCGGTGCGATTTCCTTCCCGACATGTACCAGATTCTCCGGGGAACCACCTGGGCTGGGGCCCTCCTTTTTGGAAATGTTCCTAATTACTGATTTCCTTAATAGCTGTAAACCGCTCGAGTTATTCCCTACTTTGGGCGTTTGGTTGTTCGTGTCTGTCAAGGACTCGGCCCTTCGCGCCCAAGTCACCAAAGTTGCGGGCGTGGGGCTGTTCGGGGGGTTCCTGTGGGCCCCTTTCGGCACCCTGAGGTCAGGGCTCGTGGCCTGCCTTTCGGCTCTGATCCGAGGGATTTACGTCTTCTCCCTTATTCTCCCGGCGGGACTAGCTTCCGGCTTTCGATCTTGTTGCTCACCTCAAAGAGCAGGCGTTTGGCGTCACCGACTTTCCTCCGTCGTTTTATAGCTTTTATAACTGCATTGAGTTCCGCTCCGGTTTTCGTTACTTGTGTTTTTCTGCTTGATTTAGGCCCCAGTCGCCCGTCTTTGTCTACATTCCTGGGGCTGAAGAATAGATCCACTGGCTTTAGATTTTTTCTTCTTTTCTGGCATTTGCGTTAAATGCTATAAATTTCCCTCAACACACTGCTTTCACTGCACTTCAAAAATATTGATAAGTGACGTCTTATTAAACAAACTTTTAAAATCATAGACAGGCTCAGGTCACAGGGAAAATGACGAAGATCCAGGGCTTCGTGTGCCCCCTCTCCCTTGTCGTTAATGTCCCCCGTGAATTCGGCACATGCGTTATAATTAGCGACCAACATTGACACAGTGTTACCATCTAAAAACCCACACTGTTTTCAGGTTTCCTGAGTCACCAATGTCCTTCTTCGGCTCCGGGGACCGGCCTGGCACGGAGTCACCGCGACCTTTTCGGCCCCTCATGGCCCTGGCAGCTTTTGAGGCTTTCCTTGATTTCGGTGACGCCCAGTGTTTTTGCGAAGTACCGCCAGCTCTTTCGTAGACTTCCCTGTGGTTGGCCACGATTTCCTTTCCTTTAGTTGACGTGCGCTTCTCTCAAGAAACCTTCTCCGATGCACGTGTCGTATGGAAATATGTCGTCGAATTTGAAAATAATTTGAGATGTTCCAGCTGTTTTTCTGCCACTTATTTCTAGTTTAATTTTATTGCAACCCGAGAGCACACTCTGGGTTCCATTTTCTTTAAATGCGTGAGGGGGTGTTAGGTGGCCCAGGACGTGGTCTGTCTTGGTGACTGTTTCGCGGACACTTGGGAAGAATGCGTATGGGGACGTTGAATGAAAAGGTCCATAGACGTCGATCATATCAAGTGGGTTGGTCGGCTGCTCAGTCCATCTCTGTCCTCACCGATACGCTGGGTCTGTTGACTGGCGGACGTCGGAGTCCCCGACTATAGCAGTGGATTAGTCTGTTATTTCTCCTTGCGTTCGATCAGTTTTTTCCTTTGTGTGTTTTGACACTCTGTTGTTTGGTGCATACGTGTTTAGGCACGTTACGTATCTGTGGAGAATTGAGCCGTGTGTCATTAAATACCGCCCCCATTTGCCCCTGATCATTTTTCTTGCTCTGAAATCACCTGTGTCTAAAATTAGAGAGTCCCTCCAGTTTTCTTTGGATTGGTGTTAGCTTTCTGTTTCTGTTTTTGTCCATTTTTAAGATGGGATTGTCTGCCATCTTATTACTGAGTTTTAGCAATTTTGAGAAAAAGCCTGTTTCCTTGCGCGTTTTAGACACAAGCTCTTCATCAGGCTTGTGTCGTGTGACAGTCATCGCCCCGTCTGTGCCCTTCTCTTGCTATTACCTTAGCCGTGTTTCGGGCGCAGTAGAAGTTTTAAATTTTAGTCAGATCCAACATGTCTATTCTTTCGCGGATCCCGACTTTGGTGTTGTATCTAAAAAGTCGCCTCCAAGCGTAAGGCGCCCCAGATTCCCCCCATGCTCGCTTCTAAAAGCTTTCCGGCCCTGTGTTGTGCGCTTAGGTCTATGATCCATCTTGAGTCCGTGTTTTTTGTGTGTGAATTCACTGAAGCCCGCGACCGCATTTGTTTTGTTTTGCTTTTCTGCGTGCGAATCGCTCAGCACTGTCTGTTGAAAAGCCTGTCAGCTCTCCGTTGAATGGCCTTCGCTTACCTGCTGCGGACCGGCTGCCCCTATGTGGGCGGCTCTGTTTCTAGACTCCGTTCTGTCCGTCCATCTAGTCTGTTCGCTCTTTAGCGCTGCACTGGCTTGACTGTGGCGGCTGTACAGGGGTCTGCGAGTCGGGGGGTGTGTCCTTCTCTGGTCACGTGGTCGCCGTTCGGGGCCTTTTCCCACCCGCCCCAGCCACCCCGCGAACCTCAGGACCGACCCGTCCATCTCCATGAAGCAGCCGGCCTCGGCTCCGGCTGGCACGGCCTCGGCTGTACAGGCCAAGCCGAGCGGAACCGAGGTCCTACCTGTGCCGGGTCATCCTGTGCACGCTGGCGGACCCACTTACTTATCCATCTCTCCAACGATCTTCATCTTCGATATTCTAAAATCAGCGTTCTATCGTTTTCCTCCCAGGAAAGCTTCTGTTCTGTTAGATTTTGTCAGGGTCACACCCCACATTTCCTTTGCTGGCGTTCATGTAAATTATGTCCTATTTTTAATTTCAAAGTTCAGCTGGTCCGTTGACTCCGTACGTGCACATCGCGTCCTGCGACCTCGCCTCATTGCCTATTGTTAGAAGCGGCGGGTGCGCCTGCGGGTGCGTTTCTTCAGGGTTCCCGGCGGAGGCAGTGGTGTCATCTGCGAATGAGGATCGTCATCCTCTTGCCTTATTGCATTCTCTAGAACCTCCACACGGTGTTGAACAGAAGAGGCGACAAGCCAGATCCGGTAACTAGCGGTGGCCGCGGCATCGTGCTGAGTCGTCCTCAAGGCCATTTTGGCATCGGTGGTGACTCTTCTTTCATTTCTGACGCCCGCTGGCGCGGCTTCGGGGCGGCGCTGCCCTCTTCGGCCGCGTCTGCGCTCCTTCGAAGGCTAGCGCAAGGCACCCCTTTATCGCCGCCAAAGCGGTTTCGACTGCTTCCACTTCCTTTGATTCTTTCTCAGAGTTTTCACTCCTTTCACTCAGTTGCCCATCTGTTCTTGCGTGTTCTCTCCTTTTCCTCACTCACGCCCTGAACACATTAACCACGGAAGCTTCCCCTTCCCAGTCTGAGAATTCCGACATCCGCGCCGAGCCTGGGTCAGGCCTGGGTGCTGGCTTTGTCTCTTCAGAGGGTGTGGTCGTTCCCAGCAAGTCTCTCCGTCTGCCCGGACGCCGGAGACGATGGATCTGGCTGCGGGAACCGCGGGCGCCCGGCTTCAGCGCGTGACGGCAACGCGCCCCCCGCCCCGGGCCGGGCTGTGTTTGGAGCCGATGCTGCCTTCTCTTCGGCTTTCCCCCGGGCCGTTTCCCAGGCAGAGCCCGTGTCTGGGCTCCACGGCGGACGCCTGCCCGTGGGGTAAGGCACCGGGAGGGGAAGTGTTCTGTAGTCTTCTGATGAAATTTCAAGGGTCTTTCGGTGGGCCTGCGCTGGTAAGCTGCGACCTTCGGAAATGGGTTTTAGTCCTTTTTCTGCCCCCTTGCTGAGACAAGAGGGTGAGGGGTCAGGTAAGGCTGCGGGGCGTAGAACCCCTAACATAGGCCCCCTTGCAGGCAGGCTGGGTTTCTGAGAACAGAGCCCCCCGTTCACCGTCTCTCCCCACTGCTCCTCTCTGACCTCAGACCTCCCACAGAGACCCAGCTGGGCCACCCGGAGGGAACGTCTGCAGAGGAGAGGCCCCAGGAGACCCTGACCGTGCCAGAGCCACCTCTGGGGCTCGTCTGTCACGGCCGTGCGTCGGCCCTGAGGTTGTGTCTGGCCCGGGCCTCCGGGAGCCAGGGCGCCAGTTTACCTTGAGACCCAGGGCCCTTCCGGGGTCCCGACGTCGCTCTTCAGTCCGCTGAGCTTCTCCCCCGCGAACCCCTCCCCCGAGCTCTTTCCATGACAGAGGAGAAGCTGCACGTCTCTCCGTGCATTTCTGCAAAGTCAGCGCGGAAGATCGCAGCGGCCCGGCGGGGGTCTCCCTGCAGCCCCCGCGTGAGGGCAGCGCTGCTCCAGGGCGGCCTCCATTCCTCCCGCCGCCCGCTGTGCCCTCCTTCCTGGCCGGCCCGACGGAGGGGCGCGGGCAGGCTGTGGGGACACAGGCAGCAAACGGCAGGGCACACGAGCTGACGACAGCGTGGAGGTTCTGTTCTCTCTCCCCCAGGCACCGTTCTGTCCCCGGGACTCCCCAGCCGGAGCCAAGTGCCGGTCACAGTGAAAAGGCTGCCGGACCTGCCTGCCTGTGTCCGTAGGAGACCCCACCGGGGGAAGGGGTCTGACTGTGCCCCGTGGCCAACCAGCCTGCTTTGGCAGCCGCGCGGCCTGACCCTGTCCCGGCCTCACGGCCCGCCCGCCTCGCCTCAGACCCTCCAGCCTCCCCTGGCCCGGGCGGTGGACCGGGGCTGGCCTTGGCCGGGACAGCTCTCCCTCGCCCTGGGGAGGTCCTGGCTCCCGGGTCCCCACAGGCCCCAGCCACCCCTCGGGAAGGGTCGCCGTCCTCACCACATCTCAGCTTGTCCCCACGCTGCACTCTACTGGCCCCGTGCAACCGGACAGTGGCCGCATTTCTGACACAGGTCACCAGGGCCTGGCTTGGGGCCTTCCTGCACAGGGGCCCCAAGCTTGCCTGCCCGCCATGGCATGCTGGCGTGTTTCCCCCCTATCGTCTCTCTTTTCCTTCGGAAAGCAGTGTTGTCATCGCCTGCTCTCTGCTCTCAGCCCCCGTGGTGCCCTGGGCGACTTCCCCTCGCCGGGCCTCGGAAGGCATCGGGGGGAACGAGCGAAGCTGGGGAGACCCGTGGGGCCTGGGGCGGCTGGAGCTGAGCTCAGCGGAGGACAAGGCCACGGGGGCCGCGGGCTCGGCAGGATGGTGGCTCCAGAGCCCGTGGGGACACGGCAGCAGCTTCCCCGGTGCCGCCCCCCACCCCCGCCACCCCCCAAAGGCAGCAGACAGAAGGCAGATTCCGGGCGGGACTGGAGAGTGAGAGAACGTTAAAGCCAATAAAAAACCCCTTTACGTTTGCGGCTATAAAACTTTATGGAGATTTCTCAACACGCGACATGAGTAATAACCAGTCTCTTTTCAGTCGCTGCCAAAGCTGCACGCCCGCGAGGCCCTGGGCGCCGGCCGGCCAGGAGGCCTGAGGAGCGGCTCCGCGTCCAGGGCGGCCGGGCGGCGGCGCCCACCCTCCCTCCCGAGGCCGCCGGGCTGATCCACAGCACCCCCCGGCGGCAGGAACGCGATCGCTCAGACCTCTTCCAGAACCTTCTCTTCCCCAAGGCTGACCTGGGGTGGGTCCAAGATGATCTCATGCGCAGTTGGTTGGATTCCATTTCCCGTTGTCTGTGGGCAGCTGGCGAGTCCCTCCCGGCTCGGCGCCGGGGTCCTGCCGGTTTCTGAAGGATGAAGAGAACTGGGCCCTTGGCCGGCTTCACGCAGTCGCGCCCTGACCGGCGTGAGCCCAGCCGGGGGTGGGGGCGGGGTGCAGAGCAGGGAGCTGGGGGCCTTCCCACTCCTTCTCCCGTCCCCTCCTCCGCTCCCCCTGACATCCCCCGGCCAGCCTCGCTGCACAAATTAGGCAGCTCCCGGAGACTTTCTGTAAGATCGCAGCTCGCTAAAAAAAGAGCAAATTAAAGCGTCTTACTTTCGCTCCTTCATCCCCTTTCCATTTTCGACTCCTAAAATGTCACCGGTTGTCACTTTGCCCCGCTCCCTACCTCTCTGGCAGCTGAGCACACAGGTAATAATTTACGCTGCGGCAGTCAGGTGTGAGCTGGTATGCGGGCCCCGCACCTGCATGGGCTCCCCCCACCCTACCCTGGCTACAGCGCCTACGGTCTCGGTCCCCGCATGACGGTGACAGGGCAGGCCTCAAGGAGGGGACAGGTGTGGCCAGGGCTCATGGGCCTGCGACTCTGGGCCAGGCTGCGTCTGCCGACGGCGCGGGCACCTTCCCCCGGCCTAGGGTTCAGTGCGTCGGTGTGCGCGTGCATGGGTGTGAGCGCGTGTGTGTGAGCGGCGATGAGGCCATTGTGCCCACTTGGCCCGGCAGCACACACTTGTCCCCTGAGCTTTATGAGAAGTGCTCCCGTTTCGTCACACGGAGCTCATCTCAGTGACTGTAAGGGCCGCGCCGTCGTCCTTCCGGTGGGTTTTCATAATTTGCTTACCCTCCGCGCCCCGCCATGGACATGCTCTTGTCGTTGACTCATGTTCTGGAAAGACCCTCTGGCCCCTGTCCCGGGGGCTAGGCGGCCGGCCGGAGGCTGCCGCCGGGGGGAGTGCCGGGGCAGGGCATGGCCACACACCTGCATCACACGTGGTCCCGTGGTGATTGTCTCTCCCCGCCCGAGACCCTCCCCACCCCGGCTGCAGGCCCGGCTCTCACTCACCCGCATTCGGGGGCCCTTCGCCCGGGGTCTGACCAAGGGAGGCGCCCAGCGGACACAGGCTGAACGCCAGCTGGGGGTGAGCGGCGCAGGCAGAAGGGAGCCTGTGCCCGTGAATCCGTGGGCATCAGTGCGGGCCAAGAAGGCTCCCCGGGGACCCGGTCAGGCTCCTGGGGCCCTGGCACAGGACACAGGGGCCATTCCACCACCTGTGGCCTTGGAGGGAGTATCAACACCGGGGAGTGAAGCCAAGAGCGGGGCTCATGCCGGTTTCGACAAGAAGACGTTTGATCAGGGGGTCTTGCCCTGTTGGCCCCCTGGGGACAGCCAATGGAGAGGAGCGGCCAGCTCATTGCCCTCTGGTTGGGCCACTGCGTCAGGTTCTCTCGGGTCCTGGGCGCCTCTGACATAGGGCACGTGTTGCCCCCGTTTCTCTGTGCCTGCCTGCAGAGCCCTGCAGAGGGCAGGGCTCCTTCTTCCCGCCCTGTGCTGTGGGCACAGGAGGCCCGCCAAGGTGTGTCCTGAGGGCCAGAGAGGCGGACATGTGGGTGGGCGGATGGGCGGATGGGCAGATGGATGATGGGTGGATGGGTGGATGAATGGATGTGGTTGGACTAGACAGTCCCCAGGGGGCACATAAAACAGGTCAGCAGGGACCTGGGGCAAACACGACTGGACTCGAGGGAGGCAGGGAACAGGTGGGCACATCCAGGCCCCGCCTGGCTTCGGTGGTTCAGACTGGCCACGGACCCTTCTTCCTGACTGTCACACGAGCGAGTGGCCAGCCTCCGGGACCCTCAGGACCACGCAGCCCCGGGCCTGACAGGCAGCGCCGGGCCCTGCGCAGTGTGGTTCGGTTGCAGTGGCCTTGTCGTGACATGCCCTGAGACAGGGGCACGCGGACTTTCCACTTGTTTTCTATTTTCCCTCTGGCTTGTGTGATGGTGCCCTCCGTGGGCACGTTGCCTCCCGGCTGTGGCGCAGAATTTAAAACGACGTCATTAAAGCCCAGGTAGCAGCCCGTTCAGGGCGAGCGCGGCTGCCCGGCAGCTCTCAGACGAGCGGCCCCTGCGGGCCCCACTGCAGGTGCCCGGCGGGCAGAGCTGCAAAGCCAAGCCTCGGCCAGGCGGCCGCGAGGGGCCGGCTTAGCTGGGGGCACCGGGCCCGTCCGGCCTGCCCCGTCGCGGTCTGCCAACAAGCAGGCAGACGAGATTTGCCGCCAGTGGGCCAGAGGGTCCCGGGCGTGTCCCCTCGTTCAGGGAGGCCTCCTGGGGCCCCCCCGTGGGCTGACTCAGGAGCGGTGCGGACAGTCCCCGGCCACGGTCTCAGCCCCAACCAGCAGGTCTCTGGGGATGAAGCCAGCAGGTTGGCAGACTGTCCTTGCAGCCTCGATTTCTGACCCAAGGAATCTCTTTCAGCACTGAGGGTCCCCTTCATCCTGTTGTAGGTGCTCGTGGTCGTCGAACTGCGTCCCCCAATTCTTACGCTGAATCCTGGTCCCCAGAACCTCAGTACATGGCTATATTTGGAAATGGGGTCGTTGCAGATGTAATTAGTTAAGTGAGGCTATTGGGGTGGGCTCTGATCCAGTGTGACTGGTGTCCTTCTAGGGAGTGGACATGTGGACACAGACGCGCACAGGGGAAAGGTTGTGGATGGCGGAGGCAGGGACCCAGCGATGCTTCAACAAACAAGGGGTGTCGCAGACCACCAGGCAGCCAACCCCCCCACCACCCCAGGGTGGGGGGTGTCCCAGGAGGAACCAGCCCGGCCAGCACCTTGATCTTAAACGTCCAGCCTCCAGACCTGAGAAGAAAGTTCCGGTCGTTCAGGCTGCGGTCTGCAGCCCTTGGTGAGAATAGCCCCGGGAACCCCCTCCAGCTCTTCTCATAATGAAAAGAGCAGGTGCCTTTTTTCAAACAAACGGTGTCAGAAATGTTGGATCTACATATGCCAAAAGGAAAGAAAAATAAACTTAGGCCTTTACTTCACACCACACATGAAAACAAACCCGAAGTGGATCGATCGACCTAAATATAAAAGCTAGAACTTCACACATCCCGGAATAAAACGTGAGAGACCTCGGCGGTGAGGCACCCGCAAGGGGAGAAGCACCAGGTGACGGTCCCAGGCAGGCTGTGACAGGGCTGCGGGTGCCGGCGCCCGGGGACCTGTGCGGGGGCCGTGATCCCTTCTGAGCAGATGCTGAGCTCAGAGCCGCTCGTGACCCTTCTCCCGCCTGCTTGGGCGAGACCCTCTCAAGCGCAGGTTGCTGTGGGACGCCGCGGACGCCGTGCGGGTTCGTGGCATTGGTGAGATGGAGTGAGGTCACTGATGGCGGCTGAGCACGTTGGTCGCTGAGTCCTTCAAGGAAGGGCAGCATTTGGGGAAAATGTGAAGGGCGAGACACCTGCAAGAGACTGGCACTCGGACTTGGCCGAGGGCTGAAAGCTGAGTTGCAGAATGGGTGGGTGGACGCTGTCCGTGTCCAGGTCTTCCGGAAGCTTCCCGGCGTCACTTGCGGGGAACATTCAGCTTCTTGGTGATGCATCTGCATTCATGGGGAGCGTGGCCTGGGGGTTGGGAGGCTGGGGGACGGGGAGAAAGGACGTGGGTGTTTAGGGCCGGGCGGGGGGTGAGGCGCACAGCCACCTCCTTCACTTGCCCAGCTGGGATGGCGGACCTCCGCCTCCCGTTTCTGAGACGCCGTGGTGAGACGTAACCCAGGGTCCCTGCAAACATCTAAGGAGACGAGGAGTAACGCGAGGGGGCACAGCTTTTCTGAGATGCTACTCAACTCCCCTGCCCCGTGAGCGACCCGTTCCCGCCTCGCGGACCACCGAAGTGCCTGCTGCCCTCCTTCCGCTCACACTCGCAACCCACGCGCCCACCCCCTGGCTGCCCAGGGCGGTCCGTGGGCTCCAGCAGCGAGAACGCTAAGGGGCTGCCGTCCGAAGGAAAGGTCCCCAGTTTCTCCCCTAAGGGCTCATTGATTACGCGTTCAGAATGACACTTTATATGCAGAAATGGTAGGTCTTCGTTTTGGCTCTCTTACTTCTCTTTCTGGTTTGAATGCTGATGTTGTTGTTGGTTTGGGTCTAAAAATAGTCCAACATTGGCCACCGTTGGACCTGCACCAGCCGAGTTAATAGCTCCGTGGCTTTGGCCGAATGCCCCGTTCTCGCGGGGGCCCAGTCTGTTCTGTGGGCTCGAGAGGCGGCCTCACTGGAGAGCGGTGAGGACCCGCCCGAGGGCGCGGCCCCATGTCCCTGCCGGCGGACCTCGGACGGCAGCCTCTCGGTGTGTGAGGGCGACTGGGAGTTGCACCCTGGCTGCTAGTGTCTTCTGGCTGAGAATCGAAAAGAAAGCGACGCATGATGTGGCCAACTTGGAACACTGGCTTCTCTCCCGTCACTTCCATGTGACAGATTAGAGGCCAGGGCCTGTCCCCAAGGAGTCTGACGTTTGCTCTGGAAGATCCCGGCCCGCGTCCCGGGCCAGACCTCGCAGCATGTGTGTGTGAGTGTGAGTGTGTGTGCGAGAGTGTATATGAAGGTGAGTGTGTGGAGGGTGTGAGCGTGAGTGTGTGAGTGTGTCGGAGTGTGTGTGAGTGTGTGTATGACTGTGTGTGTGATCAGACTGTGGGCTCACACTGAGTTTGCGGTCAGTGGTCTCCCCAAGGCCACTTGGCACAGAGCTGAGGGGACACGAGGACAGCCCATCACCCTGGGGACCGATTTCCTAGCCGTGTCCGACTGGGACTTCTCAGCCCGCCCCAGTTGGCCCCCAGAGGGGCATCCTGAGACACCCGGACACAAGGGCCACCATCAGTGACCCTCCTCCGCACCCCAGAAGGTCCCTTCCTCCACATCTGTCGGTCAGCTCAGTGGGTAAAGCCAGCAAGCATCCCAGACGTGCCAGCTGGTGTTCTGCCATGGCAGACGCACAGTGGGTCCACGGCTGTGAAGCAAAGGAGGTGGGAGGACGGCCGCCCTTCCCCACAGCCGTGGTGGCGCCACCGGGAGCCGGCATGGAGGGAGCGAGAGGAGGCTCGGGCTGGAGCGACCGGCACTCAGCCGCCCGGTGACAATGCCTCCGACTTTCCGAAATTCCCGGAACGTGGGGGCTGCCCACGTGAGTGCAGCACGCGTGGCGAGTCTGGGCCTGTCCCGTGAAGTCAGTGAGGGACACGCTCTGGCATTTGGTGGCCAGTGTAGGTGCGCATGATGTGGGAGACACGGTGCAGAATCACGTGCGGTGTTTTCTTGCCACGGCGTCCACCGCCCCCCGTGGCAGGTATGGCCGTGGGCGGGGCCCCCCACGGCAGACGCCCCGGGCTGGTCCCTGCAGCTGACCAGGCACATTCACCTTGACAAGGCATTTTGGATTTTCAAGAACCCACTTTCCAAACTCTTTCGAGACGCCAGCGTGGACCCTGAACCTTTGTACCCACCCCCCTGGCTGCGTGTTTTCAAGGGACGTGCAGATGGATGTAGGGTTCTGGGGTTGGAGACTTGGGGACGCGCTGGGAACGACGTCAGACGGAAGGGCCGTGTGGAAAGGGAGCGAGCTGGCTGCAGTGGGCTGCTGCCGACCTGGTCGCAGGACCTCAGGGCGCATGGCTCCAGGGGGCCGAGGCCACGGTTTGCACGTCTCTGCCGTGCCATCCCTGGGTTCAGCATGGCCGAGGTCGGCGTGAGTTTCAGAGATGAGCGACGTGGCGGGCTGTGGGGCACCCGACCGCTGAGAGGAACAGCAAGATGAGTTATGCAAGCAGAACTCGAAATCTCAGTTAAAAAAACACAACCACTATTTTTTTCCCTTGAAGATATCTCAGCCCACGTGCTAATAAGACACCCGAACCGAAGCTGAGGGAGCCTTATCTGACATCGAAAAAGCCTGATGTGGCCCTAGCGCCCCATCTCTGTTTCCACCACGTTCCACAACATTATCAGATTTGATTAGTTGCCTGCACTGTGGGTTCAAACACGGCTTCGATGCCCACTTGATCCAATCTCTATATTTAAATCTGAAACTCCTGCCAACCGAATTGCATGTTTTTACAGAACTGAGCTTAAAACCAGGGAGCGGCGGAGGGGGTATATGGTGGGGGAGAAGGTTTCCATGGGAACTGCACACAACAGAGTTGGGTTTGGAACATGTGGGTGTTTGTGGTTCGAGGAGAACCCTGCCCCACCCCCCGCACGCAGCGCCCAGCCGGGTGACGGGCGTGTGGCCGTAGGGATGCGTCGACGGGGCCCGCATGCTGCAGGCCGGAGCAGCCAGGAGCGCACAGCTGTTGGCGGTCAGCTCCGGGGGCCCGTCCTCAGGAAGGGGCGGAGGTCCCCACGGGCAGGACCCTGTCTGGGGCCTGGCTGTGCCCGGGTTGGGAGGGGGACCGATCGGATTTTCCTTCCCTGAGAAACAGAATCCCCGAGGGCGCTGGCGGCCGGATGGCCCACAGGGACGCCCGCCTCCACTTGTCCTCCGACCGTATAACGCAGAGGCCAGGTAGGGACACCTACCTTGCTTCCCGGGGCCACCATGCTTCCAGGGGACACTTTGAAAGGGTGACACTTTCAACCCTGTATATTCGCTCCATTGGCTGCGTTGTCCTTTAATCGGGCCACTCAGGGGCGGCCCAGAGCCCATACTGTCTCGGTGTCTCCCTGCGTGGAGGCGTTGGGGGGGGGGGCGGTACGGTTCCGTCCCTGCCCTCGGGTCCCCCAGATGGCCTCGCCCAGGTCTGATCCATGAACTCGTCACTGTGCATTTGTCACGCATTGTGCGGTCACCGCTTTTTTGGTCTCCTCTCCTGCTGGGTGCCCCTCGACAGGGCGCAGGGCGCAGGGCTTGTCCCGGGACCTGCCCGTGGGACGTGTCGCGTGGATACTTGCTGGGGGAGCAAAGGGTCTGCCCCGTCATCAGGGTAGGCACCCTGCCCTCAAGACGGCAGGAGGCGATCAGGTGACGCGCTGAAGGTCACGCCACGCTGTCCGGTTATTTCAAACCTAACCGCACTCTCCCCGGCCTGTGCTCAGGCCCCTCTCTGAGCTGAGGGGGCCGCCGTGGCCCAGCCCTTTAGAGAAAGCCCCCCGAGAGTGGATACAGGACAGCCTTTTCTCCCTGCTTGGATTTCTACAGGGTCCCCGCATCGTCCTGGCCCCTGAGCGCAAACTCCTCGTCCTCCGGTGGGCAGTGTGCCGGGAAGGCCCATGGCACAGGACCGAGGCCCGGCCTCCAAGGCAAACGGGGAGCTGGAGGAAGGACCAGGCTGGCGTGGGCACCCGTGCGACAAAGTGCGGGGTCATGGGGTGCCCCTGGAATGCTTGTCTCTGGGCCCCCCACTCAGCTGCTGCCGGAGGGCAGAGGGGAGCCGCCCGGCCTTGGCTTAAGCAGACAGTGCAGGCCCGGGGCGCAGACAGTCCTGGTGCCCACGCGACCGGGGACCCTGTCCGAGGTTTGCTGCTGGGGAGAAGCCCAGCAAACCCACAGGTTAAATCGGTAGCAGAGCTGCTTCGCAAAGGCAGCTCGCCTGTTTGTTTGAGATTTCGCCTCCGGCAGAGGCCGGCGTGGCGGGCTGCCGATGCCGAGCGGGCTGTGGGCTGCTCTCAGCGTGGATGGAGCCAGGCGGCCGGCTCCCAGTCCTGCTGTCACGGCCCCGGGCCGGCCGGCACCGTGGGGGCTGCCCTCAGGGGACACCGATATGCACCGTCATCTCCATGCGCGTCTGGGAGCAGAGGCTGCGTCTGCTCTCGGCCCATCACTCTCTGGCCCAGGCTTGCTGTCCCCAACCCCGTCACCCCTCACAGTAACCGCCTGTGGCCCCAGACCAGCCCCTGCCCGTGCTCAGAAGGACATTCTCCATCCACGAGGAACACGGAGTCCCCGGGACAACGCCGGCAGGAGGGGGACACACTCTCTAGGCTATTCCAGGGAGACGGCCCAGCCTCCGAGGCGCCCAGCCCTGCGGCTGTGTATCGGTCCCAGGTATCTCATATTATATTTTTCTCATTGATTGTATTTACGTGTCTATGCGGCCTGTGCGTACCCTCACGGGACTCATCGACAAGTGGCGTTTTCTACACTGGCCAACATCGAAACAGTCTCATCATTGCCTAGGAAAACACCTCCTGCTCCTTGCGCTGGGTCCCCGTCACGCTGGCCGGGGGTGAGCGTGTCCCACTGGCCAACACCCCGGGGAACAAACTCCGTCTGCCCTCCACGGCCCACCTGGAAACGCTGGTTCTCAGCCCAGACCCCTCATCGTGCCAACAGCCCGGCATTCACTTGAGGAGGGCAACCGCCCGCCCCCACCCCGGGGTGAGAGAGAGAAACGTCCAAGGCCGAAGGCCGGCAGCACGGAGTTTGGGAGGAGGCTCCCGCTGGGCGGGCCTCGGAGGCCACACGGTCCCCAGCTGGAAGTGTTAGCTGGCGTTTCCCCGAGGGAGGAAACCTCGCGAACACGAGACCGCCGGCCGCTTCAAATGCTCACAGAGCGCGGCTTCTCGCGGGGAGAAGCCGCAACGTCCTCGGTGAGGCTGGACGTGGGGACAGAGCGTTGTAATGAGGGGTCAGCTGTGGGACTGGGAGGGCGCGAGGACGAGAGGGACCAGCCGTCCCTCAGACCCTCCTCCCTCCAGCCCTCCTTCCTTCCTCTGAACGTGTGTCCCTCACAGAGACCCCCGCCGAACCCCTTCCACTGGGGAGAGGGGACACAGGAAAAGTGTCCACCCAGCAGAGGGGCCGACGTGGCCTCGCATACACCCTGACCTCAGACTCGCGGCCTCTAGAACTGAGAGAGGTCAATGCCTGCCGTTTGAAGCCCCCAGGCCGTGCGGCTTGTCACCGCAGCCGGGAAAGACAAACGGACCCTGTGGGGGCTCTGGGGGGATGACTGGAGGACACAGAAGGGGTCGCACGGTGAGCCGTGGGGCCCCGGATGGTCCTAAGCTGGAGATGACGCATGGGCTCAAGGGTTGAAGATGCGGAGGGACAGCGAGGGGGGACTCGGTGGCGCCCCGAGGACGTCGGCCTGGGAAACAGAAAGAACTGTTTGCCTTGTGCAGAGCTGGGAGGGCGGGGACCGGAGAGAAGCAGGTCCCGGGGAGACGTCAGGAGCTTGGTGTCCCACAAGCGACGGTTGAGGTGCTCATTAAACGCCGCATCTGTGGGCCGCTCAGAGGGGCCCAGGGGCAGGGGAGGCGGGGCGCGTGGGGAGGCGTGCAGCCGGCAGGCCCGCGCCTACAGCCGGCTGGTCGATGGCTGCCAGGCCATGCAGCCGGACGAGACGTGTCCCGGCGTCACTGGGGGGGGGGGGGGGGCGCTCTGAGCCGGGACGTCCGCACACAAGGCCCTGGGCTGAGGGTGAACCGGCGGGCGCAGGGTGAGGAAGGGAGGACACACAGGTGCAGGGCGTGGCAGCCAGGACGAGAGAGCACCTGCCGGAGGAGGCAGGGTCAGGACAGGGACACGGACTCGGCACCTACGGGAGGGGAGGGGGCAGCATGTCCCCAAGGGAGGGCCCGTGACAGCTGCTACACGTGTTGGCAGGAGAGCACTGTCGAGTCCACGAGGGGCTGGGAGGACGCCCCGTGCACCCTGAGTCTTTTCAGCGTTGGGCCGCTCACTGGTGCTTAGTGAACAGGGAACGTGCTCTCGTCTCAAGAAATGAGGGCGCCCGCATGACCGAAGGTGATCCCTGACAGCCCCGGAGACCAGCAATGGCCCACACAGGGGCTGGGCTGGGCTGGGCTGGGCAGGGCGGGGACGGGGGTCCAGGGTGCGGTTGGGCAGGGGAGAGGACGGCGGGCCTCACTCTGCTGGGAGGGCCTGCCTGCCGCCCGAACTTCAGGGGTCTCCGCCCCCTCTCCCTGCTTCCCCTGCACCCAGGGCCCTCGGCCTGGGGCCATGACCTCGGGCAGAGGGCCCTCCCTGCCCGCCAGGCGTCTGCGACCTAGGAAGCAGCAGCTGAGGTCAAACAGGAAGGCTGCACGCCCCAGGGCGCCCCTGCTCTGCTGGGTGGCTGACCCCTGTCCTCCTGGGAGCTAACCCGGCTTTCTTCCAGGAGCAGTGAAACATTAGCTCTAAAAACAGCGAGGACATTTTCTCAGCTGGTCCAAGGCAGCCCGTTTGCAGTCGTGGGGGGACCGAGGAGGGGCCGTTTGCTTGTGCACAGCCCACGGCCAACGGGCCAACCCACCTCCCCAGGAGGCCAAGCCACACGGGGACTCAGGGCTAATTGCTGGCCCTCCTGGACGTCCTGCCACCCCCAGGAGCCCAGGGGCCTGGCCCTGCCCCTCAGGAGGGAGTGAGGCAGGTGGAGCGGTCACCTGTCTCCCACTTCGGGAGCCAGGCTGGGAGCACGGAGGGAAGCCGCACTTTCTCTGACGAGACGACAACTATCCTAAGAGCAAGCTCGTGCAAAGTGACTCCCAAGTACAACACCGGGGGGAACGTGCGGAGAGCAAACAGAGATCCGTGGCTTATTCGGAAGCAAGCCTTCTAGTCAGCCTACGTTTCGTACGTTTAGCAAATCCGAGCACATTCCCTGGACAGGTTTGCATTGCCGAAAGGCAGAGTCCTACAGAAGAGGCGCTGCTTCTCTGCCCCGTGCGAGGCTCCGCCTTCTCAGGGCAGGGCTCCCTGGAGCGAGGTCTCCTCCCTGAGGCTGGGCGGGAACTCAGAGGATGACACAAGTGCTTGCCCCGGTGCACTTGTGACCTCCAGCAGGACCCTTCCATCAAACTGCGCCCTGCCGGGAGGTGGGGTGGACTGGGGAGGAGGGGTCGGGGATGACGTCCTTCCTGGGCCAGGCAGGAGAAACCCTGGTGACTGCTGGTCACGCCCACCCGCGGTTAAGAAAGTCCCAAAGTCAGGAGGTCTCTTGCATAGAGACCCTCAGAGTCGGTCGAGGTCAGCAGCTCCGACCCCCGGTGGGGAGTGAGCACCCCCCGCAGAATGAGCCATGGGTGCCAGTGTGAGCCCAGCGGGAAGGACGGGCTTTGGCGGGTGACTCTCCCTACACGTGCCTGTCCACTGTCGCCCAGCAGGGCTGCTCCATCTACTTCCAGGGTTTTGCTTCTTTCTTATTAAAAAACACCTCCCCGAGGGCCCAGAGTTGATCGGACGCACAGTGGGAGCGCAACGTGTGTGCGGCGCCGCAGCTGTTGGCGCCGCAGCCGTCGGCGCTGCGTGGGGCTCGGCTCGGAGGCAGAGAGGGCCACGGGGGGCCTCTTGGTGCTTGAGCGAGGCTCTTCTCTGGTTCAGAAAAGGCAAACACGCTGTGGGGGAAGCTTCTTTTTCCTTTCATTTTTTTTTTTTTACATAGAACAAAACATTCTTCTTATAATTCACCTGAAATGTCATCCCCGACTTCTGAGAAAGCTGCCGGCCTTTGATCTCAGTGTGGTAGCGTCAGCCCTGAACCGCGGGCGTGGAGGGGGCCTTGTTTACTTAGGGCCAAGGAGCCTTTTAACAGATCACTGGTGCCTTCCTGAGTCTCCAGCCACAAAACCCGCCCACGAAGGAAGCGGCGTGGCTGGCGAGGCCCCGGCCCGCGGCCTCCGTGCTCCCCACCGTCGGCCTGGCCGCACTCCCCACGGCCCGATTCAGTTAATGCTCATCCTCTCGGTTCATTTCGGCGACGCCCCTTCTCACCGAAGACCCTGAGGGCTTCGCAGAGGACTGAGGCTCCAGACCCGGGGGGCCCCACATCTGAGGTCATTCGGCCTGGGCCCGGCACTGGGGGTCTGCTGAGAAGGAGGGCCCCTGAGAGCCATTCTTCCCTGTCTTACCCCAAAGTGCGTGGGGACAAGTGTGTGGTGCAGGTGACCACGGGCCAGGGTGTGGCCGTGGGAGTGAGGGCACTGGGTGGATTGAGAACCGTCGGGCTTTGCGTTTAACTGTTAAGGAAAGACGACCCCCTGGGACAGACAGGCAGCCATGGTGAAGCTGGCCTGGTCCCCAGGCTTCTGGACGGGCAACGCGACAGACAGAGAAGCGTCATCAGAGCGAGAGGGGCCGGCTGGGCAGAGGACGGTCGCTTCTCCAGGTGGGAAGCAAAGGGACTGGGGTCAGGGGAGCTCCCTCAACGTCCACCAGAGAAGCGGCACCGGGCGGGGCTCCGTGCGTGGGGCCGTGGGGCGAGGAGGGGCTGGCGCGACTGTGGGGCCTGGCCGGGCGAGCCCGGGTCGCGGGGACGGCCTCCGGGAGCACAGGCTGGGGCTCTGGGCACGGGCCGGACTTGTTCCCCACTGGGGACCTCCCGCTCCCCCGCCCAGGTCATCTGGGACAGTCTCACTGACCGGGAAGCCCACTGCTCTGGAGGTGACCGCGCCTGCGGGGCTTCGCTCCATGTGGGCTCCATGTCCAAGGGCCAAGTTTGCAAGTTCAGGGGGATGCGGGGCTCCCCGCGTGTTTCCCTCCTCCCGAGGGGCACAGCCACACCCCGGTGCCCCCGGCCTGAGAAGGTGGCTACGTATGTTGTTTTTAAAACAGTGTAATACGCGCATTATATGTAACAGCTGGCTTGCGATGGTGACACAGGTGTCCGCCTGGCTTCCCCGTCGGTCGCAGTGTTTCCAGCGCGGGCTGCGGGGGAGGGACGGCATACGCACTTGTCCTGGCTGCCTCAGGGTCCCTCCCTGGGCACCGTCCCCGCCCCGTGGACGACACACAGGCTCAGAGGGAGGTTCATGGCCCCCGAGAGGCGCCCGCTTGCTGTGACAGACACGGGCCGAGAAACCCGCACCTCCTCCAGGAAGACCTGGCTAGAGGCCTGGCGGCTGAGGCCCCGGGCTTGGTGCTGCCACTCGGCCAGGCGGCCATGGGGTGACGAGGGGCTGGCTGCCGGCGGCGGGGTGGGGGGCGCCCATGGCCGGGCTTCCAAAGGCCCCCGTGGGTCTTCCTCACTTAAGGCCTGCTGTTCCACCGAATGGGCTGTGACGTGCACACGACACAGGAAACTCCTGCCCCGGGATGTGTGCCGTCGCTTTGGCAAGGGTGCAGGCGGGTCCGTTTGCCACTGCGTTCTTCCACGTTCACACATGACTTCTCCCGGGCCCCCCACGGGCCCCTGCAAGGCAGCTCCGAAGTTCCCTGGGGAAATGTGATGCGGCTCTTCATTCAGCTAATAAAACCGAGTGCCAGCGAGCACCGGCTCGGGCAGCGGGGCCCCCGGGCTTCGGGGGAGCGCGCCCCGGCAGACTCGGTGCCGGCGTCGTGGAAGGGGCCCTGCCCGCGCCCTGCCCCATCCGCTGCTCTCTGGCGCCGTGTGGGCCGGCGGCTCCTGCACGAGGCGCTGTGGACACGCTGGCTTGGCCCTTACAGCCCCCGTCTCCGCTTCTTTCCAGGAGAAGCCAGAACTCTGAACGTGACGCTTCTGCCCTCTGCTTCCCTCACCGGTCTCTGCCCGGGACAGGCCAGGTCATGGGAGTTCAGGGCTGGGGCAGCTGTGACAGCCAGGCGTGGCCTTCTGGCACCTGGGACATGTGTCCTCTCCCACTGTTTCGGGAGCACCGGGGACACCTGGGCTCACCGCCTGAAACCACGTCGTCAGGACACGGGGGAGAGGCTGGGAGGTTGGGAGCCCCCACCTGTCGCCGCGGGGTGGGCGGGCAGGACAGGCAGACAGGTGAGAGTGAACAAAGCAGGGACAGACCCGCCAGCGAAGGGCCATTATTCCAGACCCATCCCGCTCCTCCCAGCGCAGCTGCTCAGCCGGGATGAGCTTTATCAGAAGGTCACCAGCGGGGCGGCCGTGTGATTAGATAAGGATCTTTTGTAATTGGCCGTCATTCTTTGTTCGAGGGAACAATTTCAAAGCCTGTGTCTCAGTCAGCGGCTGGTTCTTCTCCCTTTGTTCCTCTTCCGGGAGCTTCCCTGGGGGGACAGGGACCGGAGTCCACCCCTCCCCGGCAGTGCCGGCCTGGAATTCCCACCGGAGCCCGGACAGTAACGCAGTTGGAAGAAGGACTCGAGGTCCCGAGTCCCGGTCTGCACTGCAGGCCACTTGTGCCGCGTGCGGGGTCTGGGGATGCCAGGTGATGCCGGGCTGTGCCACTCCCCCAGATGCTGCTGTCCGATGGCCCCCGCCCCCAGGACCCCTCTGGGGAGCTGGTCTGTTTCTCTGGGAACAGAAGTGGGGAGAAGGGAAGAGGAGAAGCCCCAGCAGCCGCAGTGGGGCAACCCCGGCGACAATGTCACGGCGGCAGCACGAGCAGCCCCCGCGCTGCCCTCCTGGTGGGAGGGGCCTGTCGAGGCCTGGGGGACAGGCCGCCCTGCACAGCTGCACCCCCTGCCCACGCGTCCCCCCGCCCGGTGCCCTTGGATGCGCCACCGAGTCCAGGCCTAGCGGGGCCGCCGCCTCCCATAGGCACCAGTCGACAGCACAGGCTCCTGGGGCTGGTTAGGCGTGGAAGTGGGCACGTCCAAAATTTGTGCCCTGAAGTCCTATCCCCCAGGACCGCAAAGAGTGGCCTTGGTTGGAGTAGGGGCATTGCGGATGCAATTAGTTAAGGTGCGGTCACGCTGGGGTGAGGGGCGCCCCGATCCCATAGGACCGGGGTCCTTACCAAAAGGGGAAATTTGGACACGGGGACACATGGGAAGGGTCACGGACAGAAGATGCCGCCTCCCGGCCCAGGGCACACACCCAGGTTCCCCTCCCGGCCCCCGGAAGGAGCCACCTCTGCCGACTCGTTGGTCTGGGACTCGGGACCCCCTAGCCGTGAGACAACGGCTGTGGTGTGAGCCGCCGGCCCGCGGGGCCGGGGTAGGCCGACAGAGGCCGCCGCCCAGGCTCCGAATCTCCGCGGCCGGGGTCCTGGTCTCGTCCGTTCCGCGGCTCACCGGGTGAGTGTTGCGGGCACTCGGGCAAGTGCCAGGTCAGGAGGCAGAACCTCTGTGACACTGATGTGAACACGGGGAGTGTCAGCAAAGGCAGGCTTGGGGCCGAGCCCACGCGTGCGCAGGCTGCTGTGAGGTGTCCCGGCTGCTGCTGCACGGGCCTGTCGGTGGGCAGTGAGGCGCTGCCATCGCCCATAGTGCGCGGTCCGTCCCCGTGCCAGCCGAGGGTCCTCCAGGGCTGCGCGCCCACCTCCCCTCATAGCAACTGCAAAGGTGGCTAAGGTCAGGGACAGAGGAGAGAAGAGGGGCCCCTCGACGCGGCTTTATTCTTGTGGCTCAGAGAGGACAGTGGGCCCCAGGCTAGAAGAGCAGGAGGAAGCAGAGTAAACATGGGTGCCTGGAGCATCCTAACCTGCCCGGGTCACAGAGCGAGGCTCGAAGGGACGCTCACACTCGGCACCTTCTCACACCTTCTTAGGCGATTACGCAATGCCTTTGGGAAGAACCGACAGAACAGAAGAAACGAGCGCTCACTGGACAGGAGTCTACGCAAGAACTGGACCCGTGCGGCCATGGCCGGCCCCACAGCCGCTGCCTCCAAGCACCGCCCACCCCCTCTGTCGGTGTCGGCACCGTCCCCCTTCATTCTAGTGGGCCTGGCATGAGGCCACGGTCAAGGCCGAGGCCTGGGGGCTCCCTGATCTACCTGGGCCTCTGTTTCCTCATCTGTGCAATGGGACCAGTGGGGCTACATTCCTCCTGGCTCTTGGGTAAAATAGTCCCCGACGCAGAGAAGGCGGCCGTCAAAGCTCGCCATCCTCAGGTGTTTGTTCCGATTGTCGTGAGTTTGTTTTCATTACAGGATGTTACATCTGTCGCACTAACAGATCGATGCACGTGCACACGTGACCCATCTGTTAAAGGTAAAATGAAACACACGGCAACACGTGTGCCACCCCTGTGCGGAGGCTGCACGTCACTGCGTCACCCGCCCCTCTGGCCGCTTGCCTGTCAAGGGCAAACAACGCGGTGGATTTTGCGTTTCCTTTTCTCATTATAAGTTTTCTGTACGACGCCTCTAGAGGCGCTCAGTCGTCTTTAACGTCATTCGAAACAGTTTTGTTAGATTGTATTGGGACAGCTGTCATATCCGCGTGCATTTAAGAAAAACCGAAAGAGGTGAACTTCCGTGTAGCCATTTGAATATTGAAGATGGGAGGAAACGTGAAGCCTCTTCGGTACACCGAGCTTTATTATTTCAAGAAAGGTGAAAACGCAACTGAAACGCAAAAAAAAAAAAAAAGGATGGTGCCGTGTACGGAGAAGGTGCTGTGACGGATCGAACGTGTCAGAAGTGGTCTGCGAAGTTTCGTGCTGGGGGTTTCTTGCTGGACAAGGCTCCACGGTCGGGCTGGCCAGTTGACCTTGACAGCGATCAAACCGAGACATTAATTGAGGACGGTCCACGTTCTACCACGCGGGAGACGGCTGGCGTACTCAGAATCTCCAAATCAATAACATTATTGGTGAAAATGAAAAGGATGTCTTTTATTTCACGGAAAACACCATGCAGACTTGTTGGGCGGCCCGCATTTTACTCTGTGCGGGGTTACCCCTGAAAGATACGGCGTACGGTTTTCAGAGGACAGACTTGTTTACTTGGCGTCCTTTCTCTCTCCGGTCTGGTGTCCCTTTCTCTCCGGTGCTGGACTTGAGATCATCCCCTCACTGATGTATCCAAACCCTTGCGGACTCACACTGACACTTTGTCACTTCTTGCAGGGTGGCACCCACATTTTTGGCATCGCACACCGTGTAACCATGCGTACTCTGCCCACGTCCCCTCCTGACCCACCTTTTATCCACAAACGCCCCGGCTGGTGCGGCCGCGTCTGGGCGTGGGATGACTGGTCGCGGGGTGTGCTCACCTGTCACCCCCCAGGGAACGTGACTGTAATTCATCAACGCACACGCCCCGCCCGCAGCGGGCGAGTATCCTCGCCATTCCCTCCCTCACCGACACCTGGTGTTGTCGTCCGCTTAATTTTTATCATTCTCCCTCCTGGACAAAATTCATCTCAATGTGATTTTAATTTGCCTCCCATCAATAATAAATTTGCTTCCTTTAAAATGTTTATTAGGTGCTAATCTACCTCGTTTTGTGCAAGGCGTTTTTACGTATTCTCTCCGGTTTTCCTTGGTTGGCACGTCTTTATCCTATGAATTTATAGCAGGTCGTTTTTCTGAAAACTGACGCTTTCTCTATTAGCTGTGTAATAAATTACTGCCTTTTTGTGGCATTCCCTTATTTTTAGTGGTGTCATTTCATAAACAAAGGTTTTTCCTTCCAAGATGCTTTACGGTTAGTGCTTTTGTGTCTTTTTGAAGCAATTCATGAAATCTTATAGTTTTTTTTCTTTTAAAATGTTCATAGTGAGATGGTTCTTTTAATTCTTTAAAAGTCTAACTAATGTTTTTAACATTGTGAAGCAGGATGCAATTTCTTTTTCTTTTCCTTTTTTGGGGGCGGGGGGCCCACAGGGACAGAGGGCCGCCCCAGTCACACGCGGACGGAGCCCCGGTCCCCTGCTGAGCGGCGGCGGCCGCCCGAGCCCCACCCTGCTCCCCGCGCTCTGGGCCTGTATTCCACTCCGTCTCCCTCTCCGCCCGCCCTGTCCTTTCCTCGCTGCCACACTCCGACTGTGAATGCGGATTTATGACTCCAGACGTTGGCCGCAGGAACGTGCTGGCCGCGCTCGGTCCTCGGCTCTTCCATATAAATGTTAGAATTATCTTGTCAATTTCTGCAGAGATCAGTGCTGGCATTTCCGCTGAACCTCAGTGCAGTAGATCTGACATCTTTAAATATTGAACCTTCCTCACCATAAATATGGAATACCTTTTAATAGATTTCTGCTTTTCAACAAAGATGTATACTCCTTCTCATGTGTGGTTGTGTATATATTTTATTTAGAGTTCTTTCTTTGTACTCTGTTACCATTGTTATAAATATCTTTAAAAGTAACGTTTAAGCATTGTCGATTTATAAAAAAGTAATTGTGTTTGTTTTTTATATTTATAGTCTTATACCTAGTGCTTTACTAAATGTGTACTAATTTTCGTTTATTTATTTTTTGCAAAATGCTTCCGGACTTCTCTTTAGACAACGAATACGTCTACGCCATGACAATATGTCCCTTTTATTTTCTTATATTTTCACTTATTTTATCATGCTGTCAGAAACTTCTCCTATACAAATAACGACACAGCAGTTATCCCTTCGTATTCATGATTTTAAATAAAATGATTCCACGCTTTCTGAAGTAGACGTCATCCCGCACGCTCGTGGCAGGTTCCCGCGCCGACTCTATGCCTGCTCACCTCTCAGCTCGGAGCCCCGCCCCCTGCTCTGGGGCGCCCGCGCCGGGCTTGGGGACTCACGCCCGCAGGCTCCCTCCTGGCTGGCGCCCCATGAGGCTGCCTGTGGAAGGTCCGGGGGGCGCATGGAAGGCAGAGGAGGGGGAGACCCTGTCGGCATCTCCCCACGGCAGAAGCTGGCAGCCCGGAGGGCTGCGCCCCACTTTCTGGGCGCTCCCAGACCAGCCCCACTATGACCTCCGAGAGGTGCCATCGCTCGTAAGCAGTCCGCTGAGATCCCAGTACAGACCCCAGTCCAAGGATGCGGCCCCTGGAGAGACCCCCTCTGGGGGGTGGTCTCTGAGCTGCTCAGCTGACCCCTAGCTGGGAAGCTGGTACCTGCGATCGCTGACGTTACCACTGATTACCCTTTGGGTTAGCACAGCCCCGTTGTGGTAGCCGCTGCTGGAATTCATTGCCTAGGGACGACACTTTTTTTTTTTTTAATTAAAAAAAGTTAGGCCTTCCAGTACATGATTTAATCCCCTTATTAAATTCCCACAGCGTAAGAGACCTAGAAGAGTTTTTGCATTCTGACTGGGCCCTAACTTACAGAATCACTTCACATTTGGTTAGAAAATATTTTTGGTCTTAGTTTTTATTAGAAGTGATGTTGACTGGTGTTACCTAGTCAGTACAGATCAGTTTCAATAATGCCACGGCTTTTCTACTTCGATGTGCTGATGTCCTATTTGAGCAGCAAAACGTAAAAGTCTTGTAGAACGTGGGCTTTAATCTCTGACAGATTTTCGGGTTTCAGGACACCTTTGTGTTGGAAGGCGGCTGGTGCGTCCCTCTGCGGCCACCGAGGCTTTTCTGACACCTGCTTTATAAACTGTAAAGTTAATGTTAATAACACATCAGCGGTCTGAAAAGAGAGAGGGAGACGGGACATTGATTTCAGGGACCAGGGGTGTCGCGCACTAGGAGTTCCAACACCAGCGCCCACCTGGGGCGCCCCGAGCTCGTGGTCAAACAGCCCATTCGCGTCCCGTCTGTGTCATGTCAGAGTAATGCTTACACTTCAAATACATAGTTGCTGCTTCACGGCTCCTCAATGGCCCACATTTGTGTGTGTTCCACGGGCGCCGAGGGCGGCCAGGGGCCCCGGCGGGGAAGCGTGGGGTCTGGGTCTCCGCCCCTGGGGGCTCGTTTGGGGGTGGGCTCCTCTCCTCTGACCCTCCGTCTGCTGACCCGCAGCTGCGCTGAGGCCTCCAAGGACAGCAGTGCACTTCTCAGTTCCTCCTCGAAGTTCTGTTAATTTTCGCAGAGGCGGTTTCTTCAGATGCCTGCGGGTCCACCGCTGCCGCACCCGTGTGACCCTCTTTGGCTGTAAGGACCAAGTGGAAGTGGGCGGTTTGTAGCTACTGCCTGACTCCGTCTCGGGGAGCGTTTGCTGGGGATGGAAGGTCCCCGGCCCTGTGATACGAAAAACGGAGACACTGACCGAAGAAGATGCGAGATGCAAGAAACACTGTGCACAGGACAGTGCCGCCTCGGTCCCCTTCGAAGTGGGCACCTTGGGACCTCCCACAGTCCTCCCAGTCGCCATCAGCTGCCCTGTCCTATTTTCCTGAATCTCACTGATGGTCTGAAATCTCTTCCCTTTCAGAAGTGTTATCAGTTTTGGGAAAAGTCAGGAGTCACAGGGCCGGGAGCCCCCCCTTCTCTTTATCGACGTCTGCGGGGTTGTCGCCGCCCTGTTCGGCGTCTGCTCTGTCCCAGCTCTGCTGCTGCTTAGGTTCTCTCTTTCCTCGCCTGCGTTTCCGTTGGTTGTTTTTTTTCTCCCTCTCTAACTTCCCACTTCTGGAATTGTGACTAAAAATTGCTGTGACTAATAATCGTTATAATTGTTAAAGGTAATCGATGGCCTCGCGGTTGCCGAGGAAGCCGAAGCCACACGGCCTCGCCGGCCCAACGCCTGGGGCCCTCAGCTGGTCCGAGGCCACTTTTGCCCAGTATCTGAAGCGGACCATGGGTTCTTACTTTCACCCAGATTGGGTTACACGTGATTGACAAATCTCACAAACTGCACACTATCCTCTGTCCGTGCTCGCCCGCATTCACGGGGCGGGGTGGGGTCCACGTCTGTTCTCGCCGCTCGTGTTTTCTTCCGTGTGTTATCGCGGTTCCGGTCAACAAACCTTCTTGCATCGCATGCATTTATTTGGGGGGTCATTTTTCTTCTTTCTAAAACACACAATCAAAGTTCTTTTGGCGAAGCTCAGTTGATGTTTTTCTTCTGAAAAACTCCCTTCCCCCTGCACTTTTACTGGTCGCAGGGTTATGGGGTAACCATGGTTTCCCCTTAGCAGTGTGAAGATAGGGCCACGGCGTCTGTAGCTGCTGAGGAATCTGCTGTCAACAGAACTGTTAATACTTTCTGGGTGACCCCTGTCCCCACAGGTGGCCCCCTGTCCCCGCGAGTGGTCCTCCTTCCCCACGGAGGTCTGTAAGCCCCTCTGCGCACGGCAGTTTCAGTGTGACCACCACGGCGTCATCTCCTCTGTGCGTGCCTTGGATGCGCGTTTGGCCTTTTGTGCCTGTGAGCTTGTGCCTTCCTCAGCTCTAAAACAGCGAAATTAAATTGGCCGTTACGGCTTCACGTGTTCCCTTGGCTCCGTTCCTTGAGTCCCCGACTGGAACTTGGGTCACCGGCATATTCTGGTTTGTTTTCTGTGTCCCGCTACCCTTGTCAAACGTCCGTCTCGTCCTCCCCTGTCCCGCGGCGGCGCTCTCACCCGATTTAGCGTCTCGTCCTCTGACTCCGCGTTTAACTGAGTCTAGTCCGCCGTTTACGCAGCTCCCCCTGCTTCCCGCTTTACGGTCTAGGCTTTAATTCTCAGAAGTTTTACTTTTATAATAAAATCCGTCCGGTCATTTACGTGATCTATCCCCTCTTGCTTGTTTTCTGATATTATATCTCAATGTTAAATTTTCCCGTACAGAATTGTTTGACATCCTATAACCAGCAGCTAAATAGTAAAGCCTGAGGGGGTAGCTTATCTCTCTTCTCGTGCTGCCTCTTCCGGTCGCTTAGTCCTTGGGTTTTCATAAACTTTTGCTTTACATTTATTTTTTTGGTTACATTGTTTTGCCTCCACGTTTGCCTGAATCTAACCTCCTGGAATCCTGAGGCGTCTGGACGGAGGATGGACTTTTCCGGAAAAGCGTTCGTGTCATCCGTGGCAGGAACCGGAGGGAGGTGGCGACCTGGAGGGTCTCAGCCAGAGCGTTGTGACAGTGGGGGCGACCTCACACCGAGCGTCAGACCCATTCGGCCATCACCAACGATCAACGGCCCGGGCACCGCGGGCGCCGTGTGCCCTCCCCCCGGGACAGCGGCGGAGATGACCAGGGCACATCTGCTCCCTTCGCTGGCAGGGAGGCCTCGCTCTGCCCTTTCCCGGAGGACGCAGCTCACCAGGAGCCCGGGATTCGTGCTGAAGCCCCAGCTCAGCACCAACACCGGCCGGGGCCCGGGCCCCCCTCCGGCCCCCTCCGAAGGCCGTCAGCCCCCCACCTAGTCTCGGCTCGCCTCCAGAGCCCGCCAGCTTTGATGGGCTCAGCACATTCCTCGACCAGCCTTCATGGCTTTCACGTGTTCTTCACTTATTGCTCTCTCACAGGCAATCCCAATACCTGGTTTGAACGTAGCCGGACATTTCATCCCCAGCACCTGGGAGTTTTTCGTGTGCACGGCCTCCCGGCAGGCCGGCTCCACTGAGCCGCACGTGGGGCCGTGCTGGGGGAGGGGGGCGCCGGGAGGCACGGCGAGCCAGGGCCCGTGGCCACAGGCTGCCTCAGCCCCGTCCAGGCAAACCGGGCATCCGGCCCAAAGGGACAGGGCGTGGCCCGCCAGCTGGTCCTGGCCGTTTGTCCTTGGCTTTGCACCCAGGCCAGGCCAGGTCTGTGCGCTGCTCGGAGGGACACTGCCCCTGCCCCTGCCCGGGGCCAGGCCCATCAGGCCGAGTTAGCGGCCACTCAGGGTCGAGCCCTGAGGTGACGCCGCTGCTGCTCAGCGTGGCTCGGGGAAGCAGCTGCACGTCGGTGGCGTCCCGTCCCCGTGTACACTGTGCCGTTTCACCGAAACGCCGGAGCGCCCACCAACTCGCACTTCTGGACAGGAGAGTCACCGAAGGCTTGGAGCAGCCGCAACCGCTGGGCGGAGGGAGCAGACAACGGAAGAGCCTGAACCTCACCCCTCCAGTGGCGGGTGGGGAGCGGCTCTGTGACCCGTGCAGAGACCCCTCGGCTCCGGGTGCCATCCGCTCCCCGTTCTGCGGCAAGGAGAGCGACACTGGTCGTCAAGGGGACTTAGCCAAAGCGCCAGGTGGGATGGACTGATAAAGCCACTCCAGCATCTCAGGTTCTTGAAGTTTGAAAATTGCTTTTTCTTCCTAATCCCAAGGAATTTCAGGTAACTAAGCTCCCTTTCCCGTGGGCCGGAACCCGGGCCAGGGATCTCGACCTCCAGGGCTGCTGTTTATCATGAAAAATAAAGGATGTGGGGCGTGCAATTTACAAATGATAATAAGCTGCACGGAGTCCCTTGCCGGGACTCCCACGGGGCCAATCGAATCTCCCAGAACACGCTGCTAGGTCCTGCCGGGGCCCGTGTGCACCACCAGCCCGCCGCTACGGCCCAGGATAGGCGCCGCTCGGCACACACATCGTGTGACCTTTTTGTTGGCATGGATGTGTCATACGTATGAGGGACGTGGGACAACAAAGACCCTGCTGGGAGCCGACCCTCCGCCCGCGTGGCCTGCGTGAGTCCTGGACTGGCTGAGTCAGTCCTCGATTTTCTGTGAGATGCCAAACACAACAGCTTCGGCCAGGACATGCTTGCACGCGTCAGCGGCACTGTGCGCGGCTTCTCCGTCACTCCGCCGCCGGACTGCCCGTCCAATGCTAAATCAGACACCCATTGCCTGCGCCATCAGTTTCTGCGATGTCAGTGCCCCCGCCACAGCCGGTTTCCAACGGCGTGGGAACCTCGTTGAACGCGGACTCCCGGGAGCGCAGCGTGACACAGCACTGCCACCTCACAGAAAAGGCGGACGTAAGTAAGACTCAAGAGTCAAAAAAAACTTAACAATGAAAGTAAGTGAAACGCTAAGGCGATCGGGAAGCGCCGGGTTTTGAGTGTGCCTTGTCTTATTTTAGCTTACGTAACTGCGTTCAGTGCCACTCTCAGTGATGCCCATTGCGTTGGATCCTGCGGCTGCCAGCACAGAGGACCGCATTCCGGGCGGCTTAAAGCAGCAACAGCGCGGCCCCCGCCAGCGTGGCTCCGTGGGTTGGGCGGCGTCCCACAGACCGGGGGTTGCAGGTTCAGTCCCCAGTCAGGGCACACGCCTGGGTTGTGGGTTTGGTCTCCGGTAGAGGCTCACCCAAGACGCACCAATCGACGTTTCTATCACACGGCGCTGCTTCTCTCTCTCTTTCTCCCTCCCTTTCCCCTCTCTCTGGAATCAATTGAAAGAAAAAAATTTAAAACAGCAATGTGTTCTTTCTCAGTCTGGAGCCGGAAGCCCGAGATCGAGGTGTCTCAGGGTCGCGCTTCCTCCGGAGACTCGGGGGAGGGTTTCCCCGCCGGGTCCCGCCCCTGGTGGCTCCAGCGGCTGCACCGGTCCCGTCTGTACCTGTGTCTTCCCGTGGGCGCCTCCTCTGCGTCCGAGTCTCCAACCTCCCGCCTGACCGACGGGAGGACCCCTGCCTAGGGGTGCAGGGCCCACTCCGATCCGGGCTGCTCTCCCGTCAGGAGCCTCCACTGCCCGGACCGCTTTCCAAAGAAGAGCCCTCTAGTGCGCCATAGGGGTGCACGTGTCTGTCTGCGGCAGAGCTGAGCCCGCGTCACCTGGGCTAAACCCGCTCTCACTCTTCCTGAAAAATTAACAATCGATCTCCTCTCACTTCTGGGACGAGCCGGCGCCGGCGCAGCCCGGAAAGGGCCCCTCCCCGCACACACGTTTGGCGGGGACACAGCGACCCGGCTGGTGGCTCACGTGTTCAATCCTGGAGTTACGCCAAAGCCCAGGCGTGAGGTGCCTGCTCGGGAGTGACTGGCAGGTCCTTGCCTCCCGGGGCCCGTCAGAGCCCCACTGAAACGCAGGCCCCAGGCCCTGCCCTGCGCCCACACAGCACATCTGGGCAGGAGCAGGTGGGGGACACTGTCCTCCGGGGTCTCGCAGACGAGGTGGGCAGAGGGCGCTGCAGGTGTGTCCCACACAAGCGTCAGAGCCCAGGGGACCAGGCAGGGCCCGGGGAGGGAGGCCCTCACCCCGCTCAGGCCCTGTGATCCGAGTCTGCATCTCCAGGTACAGGGCTGCCTCGGCAACCGGGTGACGGTCCAAAAACGGTGACCGTGACAGCGAAGCTGAATCGCCTCCCCCAGACCTCCCGACAGCCGGGTGCGCAGGATGGATGAGGGCTGCCGGCCGCGGCTGCCACCACCGGGCAGCCGTGCTCCCCAAGCGCCCATCTCACTGACGACAATGGGCTCCGACGCCTGAGTCATTGTTGGCGAGAAACTGTGGGAAAATCAGGGAATTGCCCAACCTGGTGACATTTTTCCTTAACAGGGACGCCAGTGACAACAATGGCTTGTGCCTGAGAAAGAGAACAGGTGGAGGCGGGGGCCCTGCGATGTGACAGGTGGGCGCCGCGGGGGGCCAGGGCAGCTCTGCGTCTCAGCTCCGCCTCCACTGGCTCTGACACCCTGTCTCCTCCCAGGGGCTGCTGAGGACAGAATGGGGAAATGGGGGCACACAGGGATGGACAGGGATGCAGAGCGTCTGGGACACCAGAGGGACAGGGCTTGGTGGGCTGAGCAGGACCCTGGGTGGGCCAGAGGTCCTGACGCCTGCACTTACTTGTTTCCTTGGTCTCAGTCACCAGCTTTCAGGTGAGATGGTTGAGGGGCATTTAGACAGGGAGGCGCCCAGAGCGCTGGCCTCAGGACGGGGAAGGCCCAGTGGGTCTGTCCATTTCGGGGTCTGTGGGCCTCTGCCCGCATGTGCCCCGTTTATGGTACCTCTGACCCCCCTGTTTTCACAGAATCAGCACATTGCAACGGATTCTGGGTTGAGGGCACAATGGTGACAGTGAAAGCTGTTCCTCAGCCCTTCCTGGGGGGACCAGGGGGTCACACACACACTGACGGTCCCCTGGTCAGAGCCGAGCCCCACGCCCGCCGCCGCTTGCTGGGTCGCCCTGGGCGTGGTCCTGTCCGAGTTCACAGAGCTGCACCGAGCACCACTCCTCTCCCATTGCTCCCTGGACGTTCCGGCACCCGGCAAGGACACCGCCGAGCTCCCTGAGTCCTGCAGCCTGGTCTCTGGGGACCTCTGAGAGCCCCCAGCCCGTGTGACAGGGGCTGGGGACTCGCGGCCCTGAAGGCCTGGGCTGAGCAGGGGCAGCAGGGGGGAGGCTGTGAGGTGGGGGGGCCACCGTCCTTGCCCGAGTCTCAGGCTAACATTGCCATGGGCTTCCTGAAGGCTCTCCCGCAGGAAGGTTCCCCACCGTGTCCCGGTGACAGCATGGGGCGTGAGACGTGGCCGGGCTCTAACTGTGTATCCGCACGAGGGCAGAGCACCAAGCCAGACCACAAAGACCGAGAGAGACCAGCATGAGCCCCGTGCCGGGGACTAGGGACGGGAAGACGGGATGGTGGCGGGGCCTCCGCGCCGGGCCCACTGTCTCTAGCTAAACTACCATCCTGCCTCATGAGAATGTGGATACACACCCCGGTGTTTCTCTGTCCCCGGGCAGAGACCGGTGAGTGCGGAGCAGGATGGGGCACCCAGCCTTGTCCCCAGGCTCAGGTGGTCACCCAGCGTCGGAAGCTCCCACGTGACGCTCAGGCTTATTCCCTGGGCAGGTGGAAGGGGTGGGCTCTCGGGCTCCCATGGGAGGGGGGGCAGCGTACGTTCCCCATCCCCCGCACCAGTGGGCACGCTGGAGCCGTCTCCAAGGGGTGCTTCAGCTGCGTTCTAGCCGTGTGGTCTCCAGGTGACCCCCTGTCTCCGTGTTTCCTGTAGGAGTGACCTGTGGGCACATCGGTGCTGCGTAACCAACCACCCCGAGCCCAGTGGCCTGCAGCCACGGTTCTCAGGCGGGGGGTTGTCCCCAGGGGAGCGTGGGAAATGCCCAGAGTTTTCTCTGTCTTGACTTGAGCCGGGGGAGACCGCTGACATCCACTGGGCGGAAGCCACCTCCCACAATGCACCGGTCAGCCACCCACTGCAGAGAATTCTGCAGCACAGATGCCCACGGACATGCCTCCACGTGCGTGGGCTGGCCACCCAGTTCTGCCAAGGAGGGCCTGTCAGGCTGCCGGTGGGTGACACGAAGCGTCGGTCACGTCATGGTCCGGCTGGTGGCTGGGTCCCCAGGATGGCTTTGGCTGGTCCACGGGCTCTGCTCCCCCAGCAGGGGTCTGGCGCCCCCGCGGCATTGGCGGTGTTCCCTCCCAGACTCTCTGCGGCGTCCTGGACCCTGAGTCCCACTGGCGGTAGCATCACGTGGGTGACTTCGGAGTCGGGGTGGGTGGCCCAGGACATAGGTGCAGGGGGCCTC
>PVJD01009659.1:0-60484 GCA_004026545.1 Mormoops blainvillei
GGGTTCGGGGTGGCAGAGAATAGTTATGGAAGCTCAGGAGGGCCAAGCCCTGACCACAGCAGTGGGCCCTCAGAGGTGGTGGGCTCAGGAGGCCTAGAGAGCTGAGTCGCCCAGCCCCTGGGCAGGGGCTGCTGTCCTCGTAGAAGAGAGCACAGCTGTGTGGGGCAGGAGAAAGAGACCAGGTCCACAGGGAGATGGGTTTGGGAAACAGACTGAAAGTGAGGCCTTGACCTTGTGCTTGTCCAGTTGTCAGCTGGGCTGTGAGCATTCCCTCCCGAATTACCCTGTCATTTCCTATAGTGAGGCCCCAGCCACTAGCAAGGGCCAGAGTTTTACATTCAACACTGACTTAACTCCAACACTAGGAGCATGAGAGAGCACTTCCTGAGGCATGGTCCCCATGCTGGTGGCATTGAATCCCCTGAACTGGTTGGAATTGCAGGTTCTCAGCTCCACCCCAGACCCCCTGAATCAGATGCTATGTTTTCACAGGCTACCCAGGGGATTCAGACGTACCAGGGAGTTACCACTGGGCTAAGCATAGGCTGCCCTCCTGGGTGCACTTTTGGGGCAGACAGGAAGGCAGAGGCTGGGCATGGTCCTCACTCTGGGTGCGCATTGGACTCTGGTGCTTGTCTGTAGAAACAATGTTTTGTTAACCAAATTTATTGAGGTATAATTTACATACAATAAAAGGTACTTGTTTTAAGTACATTGTTCAGTGAGTTTTGACAAATGTATAGCATTATGAACCTGCCACTGTAATCATGATAGAGGCCAGGATTGATACACTCCGGCCTGCAGGTCAGCATGCTATGCCCATTCACCCATTCACGTATTGTCAGAGGCCGCTTTGGTACTGTTGCACGAGACTTGAGCATTGGAGACAGAGATTGTCCTGTGAGCCCTCCCAAAATTCCCTGTTTCCCCTTTGCATTCAACTCCTCACCCTGCCCAGGCAATGACTGATCTGTTGAGATTAGATTATTATAGAGGAGATTTGTTTTTTTCAAGAGTTTCACAATGGAAGCACGTATTACAGCCTTTTTGTGTCCAACTTCTTTCCCTCAGCACAATATTTCTGAGATTCTTACATGTTGCTGAGTAATTCACGCTGTTATTGCTGAGTCCTGTTTCATTTGTGGGTATGCCATGTTTTATTGATTCATTAACCTGTTGGTGGATATTTGGATTGCTTCCTGTTCAGAGTTGTGAATCTTAGTGCTGTGAGGTACAACTCAACACAAAAGGACAAACAGCCACTAAAAATATGAGGAAACATATCTCCAAAGAAGATATACAAGTGATGAATAAGCACATGAAAAGATGCTCGACATCATTAGTCACTAGGGTCATGCAACTCAAAACCACAGTGAGAGGCCACTTCCCACTTACCAGAATGACTTTTGTCAAAAAAAAAAAAAATGGAAAATAAGTGTTGGTGAACACATGGAGAAATTGGAACCCTCCTGCATTGCTGATAGGAATGTAAAGCGTGCGGCAACTTTGGAAAACAGTAGAGATTCCTCAAAAAGATAAACGTGGAATTACCATATGCCCCAGCAGTTATACTCATGGGCATGTATGAAAAAGAATTGAAAAATTCAAACAAACACTGTACACAACTGTTCATAGCAGCATTATTAACAGCAATCAAAAGATGGAAACAACCCACATGTCCATCACTGGATGAATGAATAACCAAATGTGCTCCATCCAGACAATGGGATATTATTTGACCGTAAAGGAATGGAGCACTGACACATGCTACTACATGGACAACACTTGAAAACATGCCTGGTGAAAATAGACATAAAACGACACATATTTATGATTTAATTTACATGACATGTCCAGAATAGGCAGATTCATAGAGACAGAAAGCAGATTAGTGAGTTGCTAGGGTTTGAAGGAGGGGAGAATGGGGAAACTGCTTAGTATGTGATGGTCGCATAACATTGTGAATGTACTCAAATGTACTCAACTGTACACTTTTAAATAGTTGAAATGGTAAATCTTATGTATTTCTTATCACAATAAAAAATGATTTATGCATTCATGTGCAAATCTTAGTGTGGGCATACATTTTCTCTTGGGTACCTGCTGATGAGCAGGTTGTGTGGGAAGTGTATATTTAACCCATCAGAAACTGCAGACTGTTTTCCAAAGCGGATGTATCATTTTCTACCCTGGCTGCTCATGTTTGAATGCAGTTGTTCATGTTCTTGCCAACACTTGCTGTCATCAGTCTCTAATTTTAACTATTCCAGTGTTGTAATGTTGTATCATTGAGGTTGAGTGTTTTTGCCAGTGTTTGTTTATTAGCTATCTGTATTTTATATATTCTTTTAAGTATCTGATCAAACCTTCTGCTGTCTTTTAAATTGGGTTGTCTTATACTTGAGTTGTAAGAGTTGTTTACATATCCTGAGTCAAATCTTTTGTCAGAATTTTTATGACAGATATTTTCTCTTAGTCTCTGGCATGACTTTTTATTTTATTAGCAGTGTCTTTTAAGCACATAAAAATTTTTAACTAAATAGCTAAGGATTAAGGTTCATGTTTTGCATAAGTTTGCAACTGTTTCTTCAGTTGTTCCAGCACCATTTATTATAGAAATGATCCTTTCCCACTGATTTCTCTTGGCATATTTGGAAGGTAATTGAGTATGTCTGTGTGGCTTTGTTTCTGGACTTGATTCTGGTCCACTGTGGCTTATTCTCCACTGACCCCCACACCATACCATCTTCATGACTGTTGCTTTATCATAACTCAAAGTCAGGTTGTGTGAGCCTTCTAGCTCTGCTTTATTTTCAGTTATCTTGTCTATTCTAGGTCCTTTGCATTTCCATATAAATTTAAAATCAGCTTGTCAGGTTTCACAGAAAAGCCTGCTTGGGTTTTTACTGGCATTGCATTAATTCCTTAGATCAGTTTGTAGAAAATTCACTTCTTAACAGTATTGAGCCAATGAGTGTGGACTATCTCTCTGTTCTTCCTTCATTTCACTTAGTGATTTGCAGTGGGCAATGTCCAGGTCTGCTTTCAGTATCAGGGTAATGTTGGCCCCACACAATGATTTAGGGGGTGTTCTTCTCTCTTCATTTATTTTTTAAAAAAATGTTTGTGTAGATCTGTTATTGTTTTTTCCTTAAATGTTTGATAGAATTTACTAGTGAAGTCATGTGATGTTTTCTTTATGGGGAGGCTTTTAGTTATGAATTCGTTTTATTAACATAGGCTGTTAAGATTTTTCTCTTTCTTTTTGATCAGTCCTTATGATTTGTGTGATTCAAGGAATTGTCCATTTCATCTCAGTTGTCAAACTTGTTGGCATAAAGTTGTTCATAATATTTATTATCCTTTTAATGTCTGTAGGGTCTGCATGATGTTCCCTCTTTCTTTTTTTTCTTTTTTTTGGGGGGGGAGTTTATTTATTTTTGGAGAAGGGGGAAGGGAAGGAGGAAGAGAGGGAGAGAAACATTGATGTGAGAGAGAAACATTGATCAGTTGGCTTCCTCTAGTACACAACTGACCAGGGATTGAACCCATAACCTAGGTATGTGACCTGACCAGGAATCGAAGTAGTGACCTTTCACTTTGTGAAATGATGCCCACCCAGCCAACTGAGCCACACTGCTCAAGGCCCCTCTTTCATTCTTGAATCTGGGGTCCTTTGAAAAAAAAAAAAAAACACCAGAGAGAGATCCAAGATGATGGACGAGTAAGTGGAAGCTACACTAACCTACTCCTAGAACCAGTACGGAATTACAACTAAATTGTAGAGAAATCATCCTGAATAACCAAGTGAACACCAGCTGGAGAGAGGCCTTATGACCACGGACAGACAGAAGAAACCACTTCATCACAGCGTGCTGTGCACGCTGTGCAGAAGAGATGCGGCACAGAGTGCAGAGGAGATGCGAGAGGGTTGGCTGGGCTCCCACAGAGAGCAGCTGGAGATCCAGAGGGATATTTCAGTGGCTGGGGGTGGGGGGTGTCCCCTGAGAAGCGTGGTATCCAAACCCTAAGCTGGGCTTCCCAGACTATAGCACCAGAGCCAGAAAGGAATCCAGATAACACCCAGCTGTGAAAAGCAGTAGTATTTCTGTTTGCCAGGGAGAGACAGGTGGAGACTCAGAGAGCCTCTTAAAGGGCCAATGCACGTTTTGTTTGCAGCCACTTACCCTGGGCTCTGGCAAAGGGAGGGCATAGTGGACAAGAGATGCTTGAGGATGGTCTGGGGTTGGTGGCTCTGGGGAGAGAACTGAAGGAACAGCTGCCAGGATCCCTGTGCTGAGTCATTCCCCATAGTACAGAAGCTGTCTCTCTCAGGCAGAAGACTCCCCTCCAAGTGGCATCAGTCTGAGGAGAAACAATAGCCCTGGCCACAGGAATTACTCTGCCCTACCCTGTGGTGCTTAAGTCAGGCTGCTGATTACAGCTTGATTAGATTAACAAACTGATTGGCTTAGTGCCTGATGAGTTTAACAACTAAGGTTTCCACCTTACAAAGCAGCCAAAATGGGAAGACAAAGATACAGGCCTAAAATGAAAGAAAAAGAGAATTCTCCAGAAGAAGAACTAGATGAAATGCAATTTGTTTGATAGAGAGTTTAGGGTAATGATTATAACGATATTCAAAATCATGAAAAAAGCCATTGAAACCATAAAGGACTAGTCAGAAATAAAGAATGCAATATCAGAAATAAGGGATACACTGAATGGAATAAACAATAGGTTAGATGAAGACAAGGTAGGAAAAAAAACCCAGGCAGAGCAGCAAAAAGAAAAAGAATTTTTAAAAATGAGGAGAGCTTATGAAACCTTTTGAACAACAAGAAACATAACAACAATCACATCATGGGAACACCAGAAGGACAAAAGAGTGAGCAAGGGATCGATAAGCTATTTGAAGAAATAATGATGGAAAATTTCCCTCATCTGGTGAAGGAAAAAGACACAGAAGTCCCGGAAGCTCAGAGAGTCTCAAACAAGTTAGACTCAAAGAGGCCTACACCAAGACACATCATAATTAAAATGACAAGGCCTAAAGACAAGGAGAGAATCTTAAAAACCACAAGAGAAAAGCAGGTCGTTACCCACAAGAGAGCACCAATTAGGCTGTCATCTGATTACTCAACAGAAACATTTCAGGCCAGAAGGGAATAGCATGAAATATTCAAGGCGATGAAAGGCAAGGATCTACAACCAAGCCTACTTTACCCAGCAAGGCTATCATTTAAAATTGAAGGAGAAATAAGGAGCTTCCAGATAAGAAAAAGCTAAAGGAGTTTGTTAACACCCAACCAGTACTGCAACAAATGGTAAAGGGCTTCCTAGAAGAAGAAGGAGGGGGAGAAGGAGGAATAAAAAGAAGGAGAATAGGAAGAAAAAAACCAGAGGAAAACGGTCTAACAATTAAATGGCACTACATACGTATCTATCAGTAATCACCTTAAATGTAAATGGCTTAAATGCTCCAACCAAACAACATGGAGCTAAATGGATAAGAAAACAACACCCGTATATATGCTGTCTCCAAGAGACCCATCTCAGATTGAAAGATACACATAGAATAAAAGGAAAGGGATGGAAAATGATATTTCATTCAAATGGAAAGGGAAAAAAAGCTGGAGTAGCAATACATAAATTCAACAAAATAGACTTTAAAACCAAGGCTACAGTAAGAGATAAGGGGTGCTACATAATTATTAAAGGGTATAATCCAACAAGCATATAACTCTAGCAAACATTTATGCACCCAACGTCGGAGCACCTAAAGATGTATAGCAAATCTTGATGGACATAAAGGGAGGGACCAACAGATATACAGTCATAGTCAGGGACTGAACACACCACCGACTTCAATGGATAGATCTTCCAGGCAGAAAATCAACAAGGAGACAGCAACCTTGAACAACACACTAGATTAAATGGATTTAATCGATATCTTCAGAGCATTCCACCCCTAAGCAGCAGAAAGTACATGCTTTTCAAATGCACATTGAACGTTTTCTAAGATACACCACATGTTAGGACACAAAACAAGTCTTAATAAATTTACGGTGGTCGAAATCATATCAAGCACCTTCTCTGACCACAATGTTATGAAAGTAGAAATCAGTCATAAGAAGAACACTGAGATGATCATGATGGCAGAGGAAGTCACACTGACCTCCTTCCAGGACCAATCTGGAATTACAACTACATTGTGGAGAAATCACCCTGAACAAACAACTGAACAATAGCGAGACAGAAGCCTTACAACCTCGGACAGACAGAAGAATCAGTTCAGCACAACCTGACTGGTAAGGAGTGTGGTGGAGACACGAGAAGGCTGGCTGGGCACCCTCAGGCAGCAGCGCCAGAGGGGTATTTGAGTGGCCAGTTGGATGCCCCTGAGAAGAGCAGGGTCTAAACCATATTCAGGGATCTCCAGCCTACAGCACCAGAGCCCAAAAAGTAGACAGATAACCGGAAGCTGTGAAAAGCGGCAGGGCTGCCCTCTGCCAGAGACGGGAGGCTAGAGACTGAAAAAACTGTTTAAAGGACCAACACATAAATTTTCATCTGCAGCCACTTACCCTAGGCTGCAGCAAAGGTGGGGGCAGAGTGGGTGAGAGACACCTGAGGAGAGACAGGGGATGGAGGCTTTGGGGAGAGAACTGAGAAAGTAGCCACCAGGATCCCGGTGCTGAGTCATCCCTTACGCAGAAGCAGCCATCTTGCTCAGTCAGACCACTCTCCTGAGCTGCGGCAGCCTGAGAGGACACAATAGCCCCACCCCCAGGAGGGGCTCTGCCCTGGCCCTGCGGTGCTTATGCCTGACTGCTGAGAGCAGAGTGGCAGCCACAGACAGTAGATCCCTGCAAAGGGGGTGGGGGCAGAGTGCACTAGAGATGCTTGAGGAAAGAATGGGGACGGAGACTTTGGGGAGAGAGCAGAGAGAATAGCTTCTGGGATCCTGGTGCTGAATCATCCCCCATAAGGCAACAGCCATCGAGCTCACACAGACCACTCTCCTCCAAGCAGCTGCAGCCAGAGGGGAAACAGCCTCAACCCCAGGAGGGATTCTTCCCACCCTGTGGTGCTTAAGCCAGACTGCTGAGCACAGAGGGACTACATTAACAACTGAAGGAGACAGCCACAGACAGTAGACCATGGGAAGTCTCGAACATGCTACCTAAAGTCAGTTGGGGTCAACATCTTACTTCACTAGAAGGGGAGCCAGAAAGAAAGAACAGCGGTAAATTCTAGAGGCTATCAAGATGAAATCCACTGTGGTTTTCTCCATGACTTGCAATATTTTCTTTACTACATAGCTTTTTGATATTCATTTCTTGTCCATCAAGTTGGTGCATATTAAGTCACTAGGTTTCATACTATAGTTTATTTCTCTCCTTTCATAAAATAGTCCTAATCTCTTTACAGCATTATTAATATTGGTTCTCTTGCTGTTGATAGTGGGATCGCATTGCGGGGAGAGTTATATTTACAGTCGGGGGTTTGTTTCCTGGGCTTTGTGCATTTGCTCTGGCAGCCAAATATTGGGAAGACAAAGAAACAACCCGCAGTCTAAAGGAAAGGTGGAATCCTCAGAAAGACTACTAAATGAAATAGAGGTGAGTAAACTGTCAGAAATTGAGTTCAAAACAATGGTTATAAGGAAGCTCAATGAACTCAGTGAGCTTCGTGAGAATTACGAAAAAGTACAGGGAAACTGTGAGGAACTTACTGCAAACTTTATCAGCATGAAAAAGGACATAGAAACTATCAACAAGAACGAAGAGAAAACGAAGAATACAATTTCTGAATTGAACACATTAGAAGAGTCAAAAGCAGGCTAGATGAAGCAGAAGATTGAATCAGAGAGCTGGAGGACATGGTAGAAAAGACTCCCAGAAAAAGCAAGAAAAATGAAAAAAGTCTCCAAAAGAATGAAGAGGGGTTAAGGGAAATGTAGGACAACATGAAATGTAATAATGTCCATATACTAGGAACACCGGAAGGAGAAGAAAAGGAGCAAGGGGTAGAACACCTGTTTGAAAAAGTAATGATGGAAAACTTCCCTAATTTGAGGAGAGAAAAAGTCACACAAGTCCATGAAGCAAGAGGGTTTCAGTCAAGAGGAACCCAAAGACTCCCACCCCAAAACACATCATAATTAAAGTGACAGATATCAAAGACAAAGAAAGAATCTAAAAGGCAGCAAGGGAGAAATAGGAAGTCTCATACAAGGGAGCCCTGGTAAGTCTAGCAACTGATTTCTCCACAGAAACACTTCAAGCTAGAAGGGAATGGCAAGAAATATTCCAAGTACTGAAAAGCAAAAACCTGCAACCAAGACTACTCTACCCAGCAGGGCTCTCAGTTAAAATGGAAGGTGAAATAAGGAGTTTCCCAGACAAAAGAAGGCTAAAAGAATACACCTCCACCAAACCAGCATTGCAAGATATGCTAAAGGGACTGCTTTAAGAAGATGAAGAAAAAGAGTGCCAGAGAGAGGAACACAGATACAAAGGGAAAAAATGAATAAGTATCTATCAGTAATAACCTTAAGTGTAAATGGATTAAATGCTCCAATTAAAAGACATAGAGTAGCTGAATGGGTCAGAAAACACAACCCTCACATGTGCTGCCTATAAGAGACCCACCTCAGAACAAAAGACCTACACAGACTGAAAGTAAAGGGTTGGAAAAAAATATTCCAAGCAAATGGACAGGAAAAAAAGCCAGGGTAGCAATACTTACATCAGACAAAATTAGACTTCAGAACAAAGGCCATAAGAAGAGACACAGAAGGACACTTCATAATACTCAAAGGAAAAATCCATCAAGAACATATAAACATTGTAAACCTATAGGCACCCAACATAGGAGCATCCAAATATATAAGGAAAATCCTGAGGACTTCAGGAAAGATATAGACAGTAACACACTTATAGTAGGGGGACTTTAATACCCCACTGTCAACAATGGGTAGATCATCCAGACAAAATATCAACAAGGATATTGTGGAATTGAACGATGCATTAGATCAAATGGACCTAACTGATCTATATAGAACCTTTCATCCCAAAGAAGCAAACTACACATTCTTTTCAAATGCACATGGAACATTTTCGAAGATAGACCACATGATAGAAAACAAAACAAGCCTCAACAAATTTAAGAAAATAGAAATCATATAAAGCATTTTCTCAGACCACAAGGGCTTCAAATGACAAACAAGCCTCAAGGGAAAAACTCAAAAGTATTCAAATTCATGCAGATTGAATGGCATGCTATTAATCAATGATTGTGTCAATAATGAGATCAAACAAGAAATCAAAAAGTTTCTGGAAACAAATGAAAATGAACATATATCAGTCCACAACCTATGGGACACAAGGAAGGCAGTCCTGAGAGGAAAGTTCATAGCAATAGAGGCCTACCTAAAAAAGATAGAAACATTTCAAATAAACAACCTAACCCTACATCTACAAGAACTGGAGAAACAACACCAAACAAAGCCCAGAGCAAGGAGAAGGAAGGAAATAATCAAGATCAGAGCGGAACTGAACGACATAGAGACTAAAAGAACAATTCAAAGGATCAATAAATCCAGGAGCTGATTCTTTGAAAAGATAAAGAAAATCAAACCTTTAAGCAGACTCACCAAGAAAATAAGGGAGAGGATGCAAATAAATAAAATCAGAAATGAAAGAGGAGAAATTACAACTGATACCACAGAAATACAAAGGACAAAGGATATAAGAAATTACTATGAACAGCTATATGCCAAGAAATTTGAACACCTGGGTGAAATGGACAAATTTCTAGAAAATTATAATCTTCCAAAATGGAATGAAGAAGAAGCAGAAAGCCTGAACAGAACAATAACAACTGGTGATATTGAAGCAGTAATCAAAGAACTGCAGGCACACGAAAGCCCTGGACCAGATGGTTTCCCAAGAGAATTTTACAAAACATTGCAGGAAGAGCTAACCCCTGTCCTTTTCAGACTATTCCAAAAAATCTAAGAAGAGGGAAGACCCCCAAACTCTTTTTATGAGGCCAGCATCATCCTAATCCCAAAACCAGGTAAAGACACAACAAAGAAAGAAAACTCCAGGCCAATATCGCTGATGAATATAGACGCTAAAATACTCAACCAAATATTGGCAGCCACATCCAGCAATACATTCAAAAGACTTTCCACCATGATCAAGTGGGATTCATTACAGAGATGGTACAATATTTGCAAATCAATAAACATAATACATGACATAAACAAAAGGAAAGACAAATCACATGATCATTTCAATAGATGTGGAAAAAGCATTTGATAAAGTATAACACCCATTTATGATAAAAAAAAAAACAACAAAAAACCACTGACCACAGTGGAAATAGAGGGGGCAAACCTCAACATAACAAAGGCTACGTATGAGAAACCTACATCCAACATTATACTGAGTGGGCAAAAATGAAAAACTTTCCCTCTAAGATTGGAAACAAGACTAGGATGTCCGCTTTTACTGCTTCTATTCTGCATAGCATTATAAGTCCTAGCCACAGCCATCACTCAAGAAAAAGAAATAAAAGGCATCTAAATTGGAAAGGAAGAAGTGAAACTATCATTTTGCAGATGACATGTTAGTGTGCATAAAAAGTTCTATAGACTCCACCAGAAAAGTACTCTACCTAATAAGTGAATTTGGCAAAACAGTGAGATACAAAGTCAATATTCAGAAATCGAGGGCATTTTTGTACACCCACAATGAAATATCAGAATCAGAAATCAAGAAAAAAATCCCTTTTACTATAGCAACAAGAAAAATAAATTACCTAGGAATAAACTTAACCAAGGAGGTTAAAGACCTGTACTCAGAAAACTATGCAACACTGAAGAAAGAAACTAAGGAAGACACAAATAAATGCAAACATGTACCATGTTCATGGATGGGAAGAATTAACATCATCAAAATGTCCATGCTACCCAAAGCAATTTATAGATTCAGAGCAATCCCTGCTAAAATACCAATGACATGTTTCACAGATATAGAGCAGACATTTTGAAAATTTCTATGAAATCATAAACCCCAAATAGCTGCAGCAATTATGATAAAGAAGAAGAAAGTAGGAAGGATCTTAATACCTGACATCAAACTATATTATAAGACCACCATAATCAGAACAGTCTGGTACTGGCATTAGGACAGACACATAGATCAATGGAACAGAAAAGAGAGCCCAGAAATAAACCCATGTCTCTATGGTCAGTTAATATTTGACAAAGGGGGCAGAAGCATAAAATGGAGTAAAAATAGCCTCTTCAACAAATGGTGTTGGGAGATCTGGACAGCCCATGCAAAAAAATGAAATTTGACCACCAACTTGCACCACACACAGAAATAAACTCAAGGTGGCTAAAAGACTTAAATATAAGTCGCAACACCACAAAAGTCCTAGAGGAGAACACTGGCAGGGAAATCTCAGATATACCGCACAGCAATATTTTCACTGATTTGTCCTCACATGACTCCATTCCAGGAAGACAAACAACCCAATTAAGAAATGGGCAAAGGACCTGAACAGACATCTCTCCAAGGAGGACGTACACAGGGCCCAGAGGCACATGAAAGGATGCTCAGCATCATTTGCCATCAGAGAGATGCAAATTAATACTACAGTGAGATACCACTTCACATCAGCCAGAATGGCCACCAGAAACAAATCAACAAACAAGTGCTAGTGAGGATGTGGAGAGAAGGAAACCTTAGTGCACTGTTGGTGGGAGTGCAGACTGGTGGAACCACTGTGGAAAATAGCTTGGAATTTCCTCAAAAACCTAAAAATGGAACTGCCTTTTGACCCTGTAATTCCGCTACTGGGATTATACACTAAGAATCCTGAAACACCAATTCAGAAGAACCTGTGCACCCCACTGTTCATAGCAGCACAATTTACAATAGGCAGGAATTGGAAGCAACCTTATCTGTCCAGCAAGTAAGTGGATCAAAAAATTGTGGTACATTTACACAATGGAATAGTACACATTAGAAAGGAAGAAGGAGCTACTACCCTTTGCATCAGTAGGGATGGAACTGGAGAGCATTATGCTAAGTGAAATAAACCAGGCAGTGAAAGATAGATACCATATGATCTCACCTAGCAGTGGAACCTAATCAACAAATAAACAAGCAAGCCAAATATAACCAGCAACATTGAAATAGAAAACAAACTGACAGTAACCAGAGGGGAGGTGGGAGGGGGATGACAGGATAAAAGGAGGGGAAGGATCATCCAGGAACATGCATAAAGGACCCATCAACAAAGCCAAATGCGGGAAGGATGAAGGGTAGGAGGTGGGGATAGGTGGGCCTGGGAAAAGTGGTGGTGGGAAAATGTTGACAAAAAAAAAATAGACAATGGGAGGCTAAGAATAGTATAGTAAATTGAGAAGTCAAAGAGCTGATATGTACAACCCATAAACATGAACTAGTAGGTGTGGGGATGATGGTATGAGGTGCATGGTGGAGGCGATAAGGGGGAGAAAAAAATGAGACCACTGTAATAGCATAATCAATAAAATATAACCCCCTCAAAAAAAAAGCAGATAAAAGCCCCGGCTGGTGTAGCTCAGTGGACTGAGCACTGGCGTGTGAACCAAAGGGTCATGGTTTGATTCCCCAGTCAGGGCATTTGCCTGGGTTGCCAGCCAGGTCCCCAGTAGGGAGTAACCACACTTGATGTTACTCTCTCCCTCTCTTCCCTTCTCTCTAAAAATAAATCAACAAAAAAAAATTTTTTTAATGAAAGAAGAAAAAGAATACTGAAAAACACACCAAGACATGAAAGCTAAAAAACATGTTATCTGACTATGAATGGATCAACAACAAGACCAAGGAAGTAATTGAAAGACATCTTGAAACAATGAGGACACAACAATCTAAATCTGTAGGACACTGAGAAAGCAATCCGAAGAGGGAAATTCATAGCATTATAAGCCTATCTCAAAAAAACAAAAGTTCAAATAAACAATCTAACTTTACATATAAAGGAACTTCAAAAAGAACAACAAAGCCCAAAGTGAGTAGAAAGATGGAAATAATAAAGATCAGAGTAGAAATAAATGAAATAGAGTAAAAAAAATACAAAACAAAAGATCAGTGACTTCAAGAGCTGGCTCTTTGAAATGATAAACAAGACTGACAAACCTTTAACCAGACTCATCAAGAAAAAGAAAAAGAAAAGAGAAAGGACCCAGATAAATAAAATCAGAAATGAAAGAGGAGAAGTAACAAATGACGCTGAAGAAATACAAAGGGTTGTAAGAAAATATTATGAAGTACTATATGCCAACAAACTGGACAACCTGGGCGAAATGGATACATTCCTAGAAGCATGCAATCTTCTCAGACTAAATCAGGAAGAATCAGAGAATCTGAATAGAGAGATTACACCTAGTAAAATTGAAGTAGTAATCATAAAACTCTCAAGAAACCAAAACCCTGGACTGGATGACTTCACAAGGGAATTTTACCAAATATTCTGAGAATAACTGACACCTCTGCTTCCCAAACTATTTCATAAAATTCAAGAAGAGGGAACCCTCCCAAACTCGTTTTACAAGGCCAGCATTATCCTAATTCCAAAACCAGAAAAAGGCACTACAAAGAAAGAAAGTTATAGACCAGTATCTCTGCTGCACATTGATGCTGAAATCCTCAACGAAATATTGGCAAATCGGATACAGCAATGCATCGAAAAGATCATGCACCATGACCAAGTAGGATTTATTCCAGGAATGCAAGGTTGGTACAACATTTGCAAACCAATAAATGTTTTTTACCCCACAAAGTGAACAAAAATCACATGATCATTATTGATAGATGCATAAAAAGCATTTGATAAAATCTAGCACCTGTTTATGATAAAAACTCTCAGCAAAATGGGAATAGAAGGAACATACCTAAACATAATAAAGGCCATTTATGACAAACCCACTGCCAGCATCATACTCAATGGGCAGAAACTACAAGCGTTCCCCTTAAGACCGGGAACAAGAGAGGGATGTCCTCTTTCACACCTCTTATTCAACATAGTACTGGAAATCCTACCCACAGCAGTCAGACAAGAAGAAATGAAAGTCATTCAAATTGGAAAGGAAGAAGTAAAACTGTCTTTATTTGAAGATGACATGATACTGTACATAGAGAACCCCAAAGATTCCACAAAGAAACTACTGGAACTAATAAGTGAAATCAGCAAAGTAGAAGGATACAAAATATCCAGAAGTCAGTTGCCTTTGTATACGTCAGTAATGAACTAACAGAAAGGGAAATTAAGAAAACAATCCCATTCACAATTGCTTCAAAAAGAATAAAATATCTAAGTAAACCAAACCAAAGATGTATATGCCCTGTACTCAGAAAATTATAAGATACTGAAGAAAGAAATTAAAGAAGATACAAATAAGTGGAAGCACATACTGTGTTCATGGGTAGGAAGAATTAACATCATTAAAATTTCCATACTACCCAAAGCAATCTATAGATTGAATACAATTCCTATCAAGTTTCCAATGACATGCTTCACGGAACTAGAACAAATATTTCAAAATGTTATATGGAGCCACCAAAGGCCCTGCAGTGCACCAGCAATCCTGAGTAAGAGGAACAAAGTTGGAGGAATCTTGCTACCTAATATCGGACTATACTATAAGGCCATAGTCATCAAAACAGCATGGTACTGTCATAAAAACAGACACATAGATCAGTGGAACAGAAGAGAGAGCCCAGAAACAAACCCACAGCTTCACAGTCAATATTTGACAGAGGAAGCAAGCACATACAATGGGCTAAAGATAGTTTATTAAGGAAATGGTGTTGGGAAAATTGGACAGACACATGTAGAAAAATGAAACTAAGACCGCCGTCTTACACCACACACAGGAATAAATTCAAAATGGATCAAAGATGTAAATGTTAGACCCCAAACCATAAAAATCCTAGAAGAAAACATAGGCAGCAAAACCTTAATATTGCTTGTAGCAATCTTTTATTGGATATTTCTCCCCAGGCAAAGGCAACAAAAGAAAAAATAAACAAATGGGACTACATCAAACTGAAAAGTTTTTGCACAGCAAAGGACAACATCATCAAAATAAAAAGACGAGCCACTGAATGGGAGAACATGTTCACCAATATATCCGATAAGGGGTTAATATCCAAAATTTACAAAGAGCTTACTAAACTCAACACCAAAAAATTAAATGACTCAGTTTAAAAGTGGGCAAAGCAACTGAACAGACAGTTCTCTAAAGAGAACAGATGGCCAATAGACATATGAAAAGAAGCGCAATGTCACTAATCATCAGAGAAACGTAAATTAAAACCACAGTGAGATATCATCTTACACCTATCAGAATGGCTACCATCAATCAACAGACAACAAATGCTGGTGAGGATGTGAAAAAAGGGGAACCCTTTTGCCCTGTTGGTGGGAATGCAGACTGGTGCTGCCACTGTGGGAAGCAGTATGGAGAGACCTCAAAAAATTGAAAATGAATCTGCCTTTTGTCCCAGGAACCCCGCTTGTGGGAATATATCGGAAAGAACCCAAAACACTAATTCGAAAGAACATGAGAACCACTGTGTTCATTGCAGCTTAATTTACAATCGCCAAGATATGGAAGTCCCCCGAGTGTCCATCAGTAGATGAGTGAATAAAGCAACTATAGACATTTACACAATGGAATACCACTCGGCCATAAAAAAGAAAATTTTACCCTTTGGGACAGTATGGATGGACCTGGAGAACATGATGCTAAGTGAAATAAGCCACTCAGAGAAGAACAGATACTACATGATTTCTCTAATGTGGAATCTAATGGACAAACTGAACAAGGAAAACGGGGACAGACTCATAGATGGAGAGCAGAATGACAGCTAGTAAGGTGGAGGTTAGAGGGTGGAGGGACTGAGCAAAAGGAAAAGGACTCATGGACATGGACAGCAGTGTGGTGATTGCGGGGTGGAAGAGGAAGGTATAAGGGGACTAAAAGGTAATAGAAAACAATACCATAAATATTAAATAAAATACAAAAAGCAAAACAAAACCCAGTGTCTCCCCACACCTGCCCGGTTACATCAGAACCTTTTGGGATGTGCATCTGTGGTTTTGACAAGCAGCTCAGGGAATTCTGATGTGCAGCCAGAGTTGAGAACCTTCAAGGTGGAGGCATAAGGGAAAATTCTTAGTTCCTGGTGGCCCAGGCTGGCCTCCCCGAAAGGGAGAAGGCAGATCTGAGGGAGCAGAGGAGGATGTGGGGCCACAGCCTGAACACAGGTTCCATCTTGAGAGCGCCATTGGGTGGGGGCCCTGGCAGGGGCGGGGGCCTGGCGGGAGTGTTGCACTTGCACACGCTGTGGTTCTGCTTGTGGACGTAGAGGGTGCCGAGTTAGTGCGTGACGCGGGAGTGAGCAAAAGACAGAAGGACCGCTGCCAGGCTAGGGGACCAGGTCTGGAGCACCACACCACACAATATAGACTTACTTCCCTGCAGGGTTATTTGTTTTTAAGTCAGATTTACCAAGTTACAATTTGTACACAGCAGAATTTACTCTTTTTAATGTCCTACTCTGTGAATTTTGATACACAATCATGTAACCACCACCAAATTAGGATATGGAAAATTCCCATGTGCCCCTCTGGAGTCAGATCCTTTCCCCCATTCCCTCAGCAACCACGGATCTAATTTCCACCCCTATAGACTTTTCCAGAATGTCACAGTGTAAATATATAGTTTGTAGCCTTCGAGTCTGCTTTCTTCACTCAGCCTCATTGTCCAAGTGTTTGAGCAGTAATCAATGAGCTCAGACCCTGTATTGAGGTGACCCCTGCTTAGGGGTGCCTCTGACCTCTGAGTTGGATGACTGGGATGGAGACAGGCTGTTGTACAAAAGAATAATATGGCGATACTCATGGTGGCCTCGTAAGTGACGTGCCAGATGCCTTCTCTGCCTGTTTTGTGGAATCCTGACCACAGCCCTGTCATATTGGTACAGTCACTTCGTCATTTTTACCAGTGAGGAGGTTGAGAGTAAAGAGAATAAGGAACTTGTTCACGGGTCACTCAGCCAGGAGGGGGGAGCGCTGTGCAAACCCAGAGCTGTGACTTGAGGATGCAGAGAGGTGCACATTCCAGCACACATCATCTAAGGGGCACACCAAGGTGGGGGCGGGGGGGCACAGGTCACGTGTTTTAAAGATTCTAAAGATGCATGTACCATTGGTCATTTGGGATTCAACATCCAGAATTTTATCCCAAAGAATGATGGATGTAAAGAAGCGTTTATTGAAAAGGATGTCTCCTGGTATTTATAAATAGAAAACCCATATTCATACTAACAGCACTGACAGATGGTCAGAGATGAGGAGGCAGCCAGGTAGCCAGTCTCTGGAAACAGTGGTGTAAAATAAGACTAATGCACAGGAAATCTTCCAAACACGCTGAATGCTACGCCCACTCCTAAAGCAGTGTGAACAGCAAGGGCCTGTAATTGCCTACAAATGACTAGAGAGACTGCATCCAGGGTGGTGGCGCCGTGAGCAGTTGATGACCGCTGATGATGTCTTCTCCTGATGCTCGTCTGCCAGTCTCTGGTATTCTGCAGGAATACGTGTTATGGGAATCACAGAGGGAAAATACAGAGAAAAACCAGTATGGTTTTTCATAGCTCTCAATCGCACATACACACACATCCTATGTCCTGAGAGCCTGACACTTTTCTTGCTATACTTGCCTTCCCTTAAAAAGCAGGTGTGTGTTTTACTGTTTTTTGTACTTTTAAGTGGAAAACATCCCATGGGAAGCAGAACAACCGAGATGGCCTCCCTGAGACACGGCGCGGGCCAGCCGCTGGGGGCGGGGTGTGTGGCTACTGTGTGCATGCGCCAGAGGTGCCTGCGGGGCTGGCGGTGGGTACAGGCTCTTTTCTTTTGTGCTCAGCCCCAGAACAGCCTGTTAGGCAGTGTGCGTTATCCAGGAGGCCCTGCCTTGGCCGTCACCCTGTGTGCAGTGTGTGCAGCCTTGCAGGGCCTGTGTGATGGGGCCTCCTCCACGGGACACCTTCTCTGCAGACATGCTCCAAGACAGCAGCGGGAAATAGGCAGCCGATGGGCAATGACCCGCACCCTCTGCATGTCAAGGCCGGGAAGAGCCTGTTGGAGTCGGGTCCACCTGGAGGGGGCCACCTGGCTTCCAGCTGCCCTCTTCCCTCAGCCGCCCACCACTGGTCCCTTTGCCCAACTCGGCGATGACACTTGTCTTTGGTTCCATTCCCATCTGGAAATGCCAGGGAAGGGAATTGCCTGACCTGCCCTCCATTTTCATGTTCCCGTTTTCCTCTTCCCCTCCTCGGTGGGATGTTTATACACTTTACAGCGACGAGCACATGGCCTGGCTTTGCTCTCAAGTGGAGCCCAACCATATGACACCCAGAACACCATAGCCCTCAGCTTCTGGGCCCTCTTCACTGCCCCCCAGGGGTACCACTTCCATGCAGTCACCGCAGAGGTGTGTTCCGGCTGAGTTCCTCCGTGTTCCACGGGTTCTGCGCATGCTTTGGTTATGTCACTCTTAAGGAGTGAGGTAGGGCTGGGCTGCTTGCCTGGGCCCTTCCTTGACCCCATTGTTAGTATGCCATTGTGGGCATGTGCCGCAGTTTCCCTTGGCTTGGTTTCTGGCTTGGGCCATTATGAATGTGTTGTGAACACTTTTGCACTTTTATTCTCCATCCAAGACACAGGGCCCTTGATTGTTACAGCTCACTTCTCAGGGCAGATAGCTTGCTTCCACCTGTAGCTGGGCTCCTGGAGTTCCAGCCCGAGGCCTCCCCACTGGCACCCTGTTTCCAGCCCACTCCGAAGCCTGTGCCTCCGCCAGGGGCTGCCCGGCTGCTGCTGTTCCACCCCACAGCTAACCCCTCAGGGGAGTCTCTAGCTGCGCCTTACTTCTTGCCACCCTCTGCATGTCCCCACCCGCAGGGCCCAGTAAGGCTGAGTGGAAACCTCCTTGGTCATTACAGTGCAGGTGGGGACCTTCTTGTTCCATTGTTCTGTTTCTTGCTGCATTGACCCCTGTCATTTAGATATGCCACTGTTCACTCTGTGTGATGTTCCTGGCACGTCCTAGGCACTGTGTTTGTCGTGGGGGTCAAGACCCAGCCGTCATGGGCAGAGGGAGAGCAGACCAGAAGAGGTTGCTTCCAGCTGGACCACGGCATGTAGGTGCTGATGGGAGATGCTGCTATCAGGGAGGGAACCTTGAAGGTGGCGCTGACCAACAAGGAACTCTGAATCTGAACTTGAGAGTGAGTGGGAGACAGTGGGAAGCTGAGTGGGGAGAACGGCTGTGGCAATTTTAAAAACCTGGCTGCAAATCCGTCAGCATTGCTGTCACTGGGATGCAGCGCCTGCCCCACCTACCGCCATGGGTTGAGGTGGCCTCAGGACTACTTGGACCTTGGATCCCCAAGATGCCAAATAAGGGGTTAACAGCCCTGTGGCCATGGTGCTGTGCAGAAACCTGAGACCCTGAAAGGCCACGTGAGGCACCACAGTGCTCCGTTGGCACTCCTGGCCCACAGGACTGTGAGCCCAGTGAAGTGATTGGGCTGCTGAGTCTGGAGCAGTGTGCTACATGGCAGGACTGGGGCAGCCGTGGCTGCCAGGGAGTGGGGGGGCAGGCCTGAGGGTGGGCAGAGGCAGCCCAGGATGTGGGTGCTGAGTAGGAAGATAGAAGATGAACCCTAATGGTGCAATGAGGATGATTGCTCGAGTTTCATCCTGCATGGTTTTATGGTCTGTGTAGCAGGGAGGCCTTCCTACCTTCTTGGCAAACTGGCCGTGAAAGCCATGTGCCCCCACCTCACTGAACTACAGTGCACACACAGGTGTCCTGGGGCTGCTGTAACAAGACATCACAGACTGGGGGCTGAGAGCAACAGAAATGTGTACTTTCCCAGTTCCAGAGGCCAGAAATCCAAAATCAAGATGTGGGCAGGGCTGTGCTCCCTCTGAAGGCCCTAGGGGGGACCCTTCCTGCCTGTCCTGGCATCTGGCACTCCAGGCATCCCTGGACTCATGGCCGTATCACTCCCGTCTCTGCAGCATCACCACATGACCTTTTCTCTGGAGTCTGTTTGTCTTACGGGACACTTGTCATTGGATTTAGGGTCCACTCGGATGATCTGAGGTGATTAATCTCATCCTGACTTAACGATCTTAAGGTAATTACATCTGCAAAGACCCTTTTTCCAACCCTTGTCATATGCACAGGCCCAGGGCGGATGTGCTTTGCAGCCCACTGCAGCCCATGAGAAGGCAGCAGAACAGTCGTGGTGGGGAGCGAGGCGGCAGGCGGGGCGGGCAGGCATTCGCCTTCACCAGGATGTACCCCAGCGAGGCTTTATCAGCAGGAACATGGGAACCACAGCTGCTTTCTGCGTTCACGGGGCGTTATAGAAAGGGCACAGTGGAAACTCACTGCTTTGTACAATACTTTTGCATTGACTCAGAAGGGAAACAGGAAAGGGTTTTCTATCTTTTTATGTGAGTTTTTATCTCTGCTGCTGGGGCCTTTTCTTTTAATGCTGTTTCTACAAAAATACCCGTTGAATCTTTAGTGTGAACAGGAAATCAGATATGCTGACTAACTTTTCCTTTATTTTAATGGGCATTATTATTGTTTAAAAAAATAAAGAAAGAGAACAAAGAGTAGAAGCCTCGTGCCCAAGGTACGTGCCCCTGATAGCTGTGTTCCTCAGGCCTTCTCCATACATTTCAGACACATACATGTGCGTGCACATGTACGCATGGTAGGACATGTTCACACGGATGGTGCTCCCCCCAAGGGGTGGCCGCCCTGGAGGTTCTGGCAGCGTGCTTCTACCGCTAAGCACTCTGGCAGACACACACTGGCTTCGTGTGCTCAACGTCGCTCTGCGAGGGCTGCATGCCCCCCATGGGGCGTGTACCGCCCCATGTCCCTCAGCCCATGGTAGAGGTTTGGGTGGCTCCCAGTCTGCCACATCCTTGACACTTTTCCTTGGTGTACCTCAGCAAATATTTTCATAGGAAAAAGTTTTAGAATCGAAATGTTAGAGTTGAGGGTGTATGTGCACGTTCAGTTTTGACCCAGGTGGCTGGGCTGTGGGCAGGACAGCGTTGTGCCCACCCCTCGTCATCACCAGTGAGTTCAGTCCTCACCAGGATGATGGGGAAAGAGAAGGTCACAGGTCTCCCATCACTTGTTTGCAACTTATTGGTCATTTGCATTTCTTCCTGAAACACCTCTCCTTGGGCTTCACCTTTTATCCCGTAAATTGGGTAGCGGTTCTTTTACTAATTTAACTGATTTGAAGATTTTCTTTCATTTTAGAGTCTGCGAAAAAAAGGAAAGCCTATTTGAAAGCATTTTATCTGTAAGTTTTCAAATAGACATGAATGAACTCAGACTGGAAACGAATGGGACCATCACCAGCTTGTTGGGGCTCATCGAGGAGGTGGGGGTGAGATGGGGGTGAGATGGGGGTGTCCTGAGGGGCCAGGCCCTTTCTTGATGTTCGCTCTCAGAGAGACATCGATTGGTCAGCTCTGCTGTGCCAGCAGGACTGCGGTGACCCCTGTGAATGGTGGGGCTGGGAAAAGGGATTGGTGGTATTTGCAGTGGGCTGTGCACATGTGTACACGTGTGTGTGTGCACATGCGTGTGCACACACATTCCCGAAAGGTAGTGCCCAGCACACCCTGAGGTCTGCATCATCAAAGGCTTCTGTGGATTTAGGAGTCTCTGTCCATGAGGAGGCTTTTAGAACTGTTCTTAAGTTTTAACTGTTTTTTAGCCAAATAATAAAACTCACTCCCCCCACCCCCCCTTCCTTGCCTCTTGCTTGTCTAGAATGATAACACATTGAGTGATAATTCCTTGTGCTGCTATCAGCAATGCCACATGTTTTCCTGGGAGCCAGCTGTACGTCCCAGCCAGATGCTGGGTGGTGTGTCGCCAGTCATTTGCCCATGTGACTTTCCGTTGGAACCCCCCATGGGGCGCTGTGTGCTCACGGGGCGGTGGGGGTGGGGCTTCCCTCCACAGCGAAAGTCTGCCCTGAAGCCCAGGCCGGGTGGCCTCTCAGAAGCTGTGTCCCTAATTGTATTAGTCAGGGTTCCCCAGAGAAACAGGACTGACCGTGTGTGTGCGTGTGTGTGTGTGTGTAGAGAGAGGGATTTATTTTAAGGAACTGGCTCACATGACTGCAGAGGCCAGCAGGTCTGAAATCTGCAGGGCAGGCTGACAGGGGAGACCCAGGGTACCTGGGGACCTGCAGTCTGCCGATTTAAATGTTAATGTCATTTAAAAAATACCTTTACAGAAGCCTCTGGAGTCATGTTTGACCAAATATCTGGGCACGTGGCCCAGCCACAATGACAGGTAAAATTAACCAGCATGCTGATCGGCACTCCAAGGGCCTGGACCCCACGGTGGGCCGCAGGTAAGGTGTGTGAGCTTGCTGGACTGTGTGAGGATGAGGGGTGACCTACTGTCCGAGCAGTTAGGGCTCTGGCCAGTCCCAGAGGCCACAGGGCCGGCATCAGCATGGAGGAAGCCCACATTTCTTGCCTTCAGGGGGTGCTGGGAAAGTGGCTTGGCACTGTGCCAGCTGCGCCCCACATGTGCTGGTCTGTGCTTCATCAGGGTTCCTGCTTCACTTCTGTCACCTCTGACCTCATGTTTAGGCTTAAGCAACTCCCCAGGGGCCTCTGATAATTCCTGTCATCCCCCTCCAGAAAATTCTTCATTTCCTGACTTGAACATGCTGGAGGTGTTTATGAACAGAAAGCCTTGGTTCTCTACCTCCATATTTTCTTATTCTGGGAAAAGAAACTTTTCACTTCTAGTCTTGCCATCCTGTCCCTGTCTTGAGAGCTGTGGACATTGGCCTCCTGTCCTCCTGGCCCACGCTTATCGGGCCTCTTGGTCATCCTGTTAATTCGATGATAAATAATCACGGTGAAACAGAAGACATGCAATGTGGTGTCCAGGTGGGCTCAGCCTACCGTGTGTGCGGTTTTGGAAATGAGGGGCTTGGTGGATAAATGGACAGAAGCAAAGGGGAGCACTGCAAGTTCCCGAAACTGACAAAGAAAGTGGTTCTTCTTTCTTTTCCGTCAGGTGTGTTTGAGGGGAGTGAATGAATGTGTGTATGTGTGCGTGAATGAACAAATGAATGTGCTAGTCCCAGAGGTTAGAGGAGCTCGGTGTGGCTGGCAGGGTGCTGGGCGGGCGCTGGGGGGACATGAGTACCAGGGCTGTGACCCCAGGCCTCGTGCGCAACCTGTCTCGTGCTTCCTAGCTGGCTGAGCTCAGAGAGGACCGTCACTAGGAACCTGAGACCACAGGCCTGTCCTTGCCATCCTTACACTGCACTGGCACAGTGCAGGGCTCCACCTACCCCAGGCCTTAAGCTTCCTGTGAAGGCTCTGGTCTCACTATTTCTGAGAAAAGCGAGGCTGTTGGGATGTGCATGAATTAGCAGCTGCCCTGGTGTTCACCACCTGACCATCCGGTCCCGCTTCCTCCTGCAGGGGCTGGCGGGCCCTTGTGGGCTCCCTGGGCCTGACAGCCGGGGGGGTCCATTGCAATGCCAGAGAGCTGCTTTGGGTGGAAGTCTGGTGCTGGAGGATGCATCTGCTGACGAGTGCCCAAGCAGTGTGGCAGCACCAGGCCCACTCCTCTCAGAAGTACCATCTGGAACTTCCAAGGGCGGCCCAGCTGAGCGTCCAGGGACTCCAAAGCTGGGACCCCAAGGGCCCATGGCTGACAGACCTAAGACCAGAATGTCTGGTTCAATATTCACTATGGAGAGGGTTAGCCAAGAGGAACAGGAGGGTGAAGTATAAATTCTTTGACTTCCCCTCTTTAAGGGACACACGTCTATCAGGAAGAGGCTAGGGAAGCAGTGGGTTGATGATTTTCCGTGCTTTCGGCCCAGTCTTCAGTCAGGTTGTTCTTGAAATCACAAAACGTGAGATAATGATGTCTATATAGCTTTTTAAAAATGGTCCACATGTTCTCAAGCTTGGGCCAAACCACAGGGAAGAAAGAGGAGCTAGTTTAAATGAGTTTACAGAGATTATTTACTCAGCTCTTTCATCTGTCTGTCAAGGGAATGTTGCCAGAAGTTAAGAATGGGGAGATGTTCAAAGCAGCTTATATTTTACTTGTCCAGCATAATGTTTAGGATGTTCATATTTGGATTAAAATGCCAGTGATTTCTTGACTCAACCAACAACACAGCATTTAAATGGAGGTTAATTCATGCTGAAATGCTTAGGGTGCACAGAACTGGGTGAATGAGTCAGATTATGTTTGTCTTTGGTGTCTTTTGGTGCCAAGTGTCTAGAAGCTGCAGTTTGTATTTGGGACATCATTGGGGTTGAGTCTGTTGGCAACCGGTTCACGGGGGCGGGGGTGTGGGGGGGTTGGACAGGAGGACATGTGCCCAGAAGCTGGTGCCCATAGGTCTGCAAAGTAGCTGCAACTTCTCTGACTCAGGTGTGTGGACAGTGCAGCGCCAGGATCCACAAACACTGCTGGGGGCATAACCTCCCTCCTCTGGGTGGCCCTCAAGGAGGGGAGGAGGAAGCGTCTTTGCAGCCCTCTGTCTATGTGTGTACCTATTTAAGGTTCTGGTTGGTTGGCTCAGGTATGGCCAAAAACGCAAGCTACTGCTTCTGACCGTGGATGTATTTTACTTATTTTGTAGCTGCCTCTTCTGGGAAGCAAAAGCATACTTCTTTGAAAGTCCACGGGGTCGGACAAATCGACTCCCACGGTCTCTCGTTAGTCCCTGGTCACGGTGTGAGCAGACCCTGTCCCGTGTGTCATGGCACCCATGTGCACGGCATGCTCAGGGAATGTCTGGAATGACACACAGTCAAACTGGACAGTGGTTTTTCTGCAGTTTGACATGCAGTTCAGGCCTTTAGTTTCTTGCTTTCAGAACTCCCTTTATTCTTCATTTATATATAAATACAGTTTTGTAAATCTACTTTGCTGATGAGGAATAAGGGTGTTTGTTGTGGTAAAATATATGTAACGTAAAATTAACCGTTTTAAGTGCGCAGTTGAGTGGCATCGAGCCCATCCACGTTGCTGTGCAGCCATCCCCACTCTGTCTCCAGAGCTTTTCAACATTCAAACTGAGGCTCTGTCCCCGCTAAACACGAATCCCCCCCACGCCTAGCCTCTGACCCTCGCCTTGCGCTCCTTTCTCTCTGTATGGCTGTAACTACTCTAGGGACCTCATATAAGTGGAATCCCACAGAATTTGCCCTTTTGTGACTGGCTAAAAGTAAAGATTTTTAAAACATTTCAATCCAATTGGTATAGTCCTTTTACTCTTTTTTCTTTATGTTTAAATTAATATAGAGGAATAATGACTGTTTTGGTAGACAGTTCTATGAGTTTTAATACATGTATAGATTTGTGTGACCACCTCCACAGTCAGGATACAGAACGATTCCATCGCCCCAAATCTCCGTATTATGCTGTATATTCATACCCTCACCTCACCCCTAACTGTCTACAGGATGGGGGCAAAAGTAGATCTACAGTTGTTCTTGTGGAAAATAATACAATAATTAATAAATAACAGTACAAGAATAAACTCTTCCCTCACACAGTCATACCTGTAAACCTACTTTTGCCTCCCACCGGTACAACGACTGATCGCTCTTTGGCCCCGTAGATCCCCTTTTCAAGAATGTCCTGTAAATGGAATCATGCAGTAAGTAGGCAGTCTTTCAAGGTTGGCCCCTCACTCAGCAGAATGCCTGGCTAAAACTTGGTTCTTGTTTGACCACTGAGTAGTATTTCTTGAATAGAGTTGACATAATGTTGCAGTGTGGACTTTTCTGTGAATGCGTGGTTTCAGGTCCTTAGGACAGATACGCTGGAGTGGGCTTGCCAGGTCATGTAGTGAGGTGGATATGTTTTTAACTTTATAAGAAGCTCTGGACTGGCTATTACATTTCCCCTTATCACCAACAATGGATGAGTTCCATTTGCTCCACATCAACTACACTTGATATTAATTAGGGTGTTTTTTTTAAAAGCTATTCTAATATGTGTACATTGTCTCATTGTGATTTTAATTTACATTTCCTGGTGGCTAATGATGTTAATATCTTCTCACGTACTTATTTGCCATCCATATATCTACTTTGGTGAAATATCTGGTGAAGTCTTTTTCTCGTATTTTAATCAGATGGTTTATTTTCTTCTTGTTGAATTTTGAGAGGTTTTTAGTACGTTCTGACTACAAGTCCTTTGTCACATATGTGATCTGTAAATATTTTCTCTCAGTCTATAACTTGCTTTTAATTCTTCTAACAGGATCTTTCATAGAGCATCACATTTTAACTGTGATGAGGTTCTGTTTATCAGCTTACCAAATGTTGATAGAGCGCGTTACTGATCTTGTAGACTGTGACTTTGCTAAACTCACTCGTTAGATTTAAGAGCTTTTCTTTTTTGGTAGATTCCTTGAAAATTCCTTTTGGAATTTTTTATGTAGGCAATCACGTTGTCTGTGAAAAGGCTGCCTTATTTCTTCCTTGCTAATCTGTGTGCCTTTTATATCTTTTTCTTTCCTCACTCACCAGCCAGGCCTCCAGTGCAGAAGCAGTGAGAGGAGACGTCCTTTTCTTGCATCTGATCAAAAGCATTCAAGTCACCACCAGTGACTTGGTGGGTTTCCTTACAGATGTCCTTTGTCAGAGGTGGCAGCTCCTTCTGTTCCTAGTGTGCTGAGAGTTTTCGTCCTGAGTGGGTGATGAATTTGTTCAAATACTTTTTCTACATGCGTGGATGTGCTTCTGTGTGCTTTTATTCTTTAGACTGTTAATGTGTGAATTATCTGTATTGATTTTTTTTTTTGCAAATCGTGCATTTGCCTTGCATTCTGGGATAAACTCCATTTGGTCATGGGATACCACATATATAGTCACTGGGACCAAATTTGCTGATGTTTTATTGAAGGATTTTTGCATCTGTGTTCCTGAGGTATGTTGGTCTTCATGTACAGTCTGTCTTGTTTTGCAGTCAGGGTGATGCCGGCCACATTGAAGTTGGGGAACATTTTTCCACCTCTGTTTTCTGCATGATGTTGTGTAGAATTGTTATTTCTTAAGTGTTCAGTGGAATTTGCTGTAAAACCATCTGGGCCTGGAAATATCTTTTTCAGAAGGTTTTTAGCGATGAATTCAGTTTCTTTAATAATTGCAGCATTGTTCAGGCTATCTGCTTCATCATGGTGAGTTTGGTAGTTTGTGGTTTTGACATATTGGGTTGCACCTCTCTAAGTTGTTGACTGTGCGTAGGATTGTTTGCAGCACCCCCATGACCATTGGCATCTTAGGGTTTGTGGTGGTGACACTTATGTCTCCTGGTACTGGGAGTGGGACTGGATTAGACCCAGTGTTTGAAGGCAGCCTTTGGAACAGGGTGATCAACACACTGAAGACACTGCCCCACTTTCTAGGCTAGATTCCCTGGGGTCAGTAAATGTCCCCAGGGAGTCACAAATGAGACATGTTAGAGCAACATTAAGGTTTTTAACCTACTGGGACAGCATTTGGTGCCCAGGTGTGGGAAGTCAATCTGCAGCTCCCTGTGACCTGCACGTCTTCATGTGTTTCCGGAAGCGTCAGGTTGCCACTAGGGAACAGCTTCACCCAAGGAGAATCTCCCTAAAATGTGGAGGAGAGTCTACCCTTTGTTGGTGATGTTTAAGGGGAGTGTTCCAAGTGGCTTGTGTATAGTACTGACTTATTTATGTTTTGTCTGTTTCCAGTGGAGGCCGCAAGTTACCTTACCTTACAAGCCCAGGTTTAAGCGGAGATTGTTTGATAGTTTATCTGCCAGGGGCTGAGAAGAGTAGATAGTATGTCCTTCTCTGTAATACGTTGTGTTCCTTCACTGTGAACCCTAAAGCAGATGTTTTTAGAATGGCAAAAGCTGTGGATTTTGGTTCCTGTCTTAGTCCATGGTGTAGTAACAGAATACCACAGACTGAGTGGCTTATAAACAACACATTTATTCTTACAGTTCTGGTGGCTAGAAATCTGAGATCGAGGTGCAGGATGGTCAGTCGATAGCCCTGTTGCAGGTCACAGCCTTCTGTGTGTCCTCATGAGATGGAAGGGGTGACGGGCCCTCTGTGGTCGCTTTTGTAAGGCACTAACCCCATTCCTGCATCCCCTCTCTCATGTCCTAGTCACCTCCCAAAGGCCCACCTCCAAACCCCATCATGTTGGGGTTAGGATTTGAACACGTGAATTTGGGACACAGACCTTCAGACCAAAGCAGTTCCTGACTTGGATATTGTGGCATCTTCCTATGTGAGGGAAAAGGTCACAGTTGCTTAGTAATTTCTCAAGCAAGATTAATTTGGCTTCCTTTAATTAAAAAATCTGTGTCTCTCTGAGCTTTAAAATAGGGGTGGGATTTATGAACAGTAGAAGGATAATAGATTTTTGCAAATGCAGAAGAGTCTGGAAATCCCTGTTGCAGGTAGAGGGAAGCGCCATCCCGTGTGAACCCTGGAACCCTGTGGCGTGCGGTCGTCTGGATGACCAGGCCTGGCACAGTGACTTCTCAGTCACTCATTTGGACTGCAGCCCTCCTTACTGCCCTGTGGCAGCTCAGCCTGTTCTTGTGCTGCCCGTCCACTACAGGCTCTGTGTGTGTGTGTGTGTGTGTGTGTGTGTGTGTGTAGCTGGTCCAGACACTTCGGGTGAGGTGTGGTGGCTTCAGCACTCGCTGTTGGTTACTGTAGGTAGCAGCTGGAAATGAGCCGCATTACAGTCTAACAAAGGACTTAAAACAAGAGGTTGGAAACAAAAGGAAGTCATGTCTCACCAGTTGACTCAGCAGCCCTGAACCTGCTCCGATAAGATGGCCGAGTGTCCCGAACGTCGCAAGCAGGGACAGCGCAGGAGGAGGGGAGTGCTCGAGACTCTGTGCTGCGAAAGGGAGCCTCTGTAGCAGTTTCACTAGCTGAGAGAGAAAGCCTCTGTAGCTGTACATTATTCCCAAGGCTTAGGAGGGAAGAAGGGGGGGAACCTAAAAGCTGACTAAGGTTTACAACCCCTGAACCCCAAGCGTGGGTGCACTCAGATGAGCTAAGTGCCCACTTGTAGCCTCAGCTCAGGTGTATAGAACAAACTTACTAACAAACTTACTGACAACTTTATTTCCTCTATAAGTGGGGCCTTTAGACTAGCCGGGTACCAGCCTGCAGCCTTGTGCTTGTGTTTCCCAAATAAACTTGCTATCTTATTTCCACTATTGGTCTTTGTCTCTCACTGGAATTTGTGTCTTACAGGTGAGACAAGAGCCAAGGAACAAGCTCGTTGGGCGGGGGTGGGGGTGGGGGTTGGGGGAGAGCCTCCTGACTCAGGTCTCTTCCTGGTAACAGTGGGACAGCTTAGGTTCCAGGAAGCTTGCTTCCAAATATGGGGTTTGGGGTATGCTCCCAGCGGTCATATCCTTCCAACAATTGGCAAGATTTGTGAGCTTTCTAGACGTGATCTCTCCTGATTATAAAAGTTGCACGTACTCACTGTATCAAGTACAGAAGGGAGGAAAATTCAAGTTGGCCCCTCCACTGAGCGAGTTTGGGGTACATCCTTTCGGCACTTGCAGCCCTCGTCTCCTTCGGAACTCAGTTCTAGGAACCAAATCCTGGTGTGGGACCACAAGATCACTAGGTTCTGAGGTGTCAGAAGAAGGGCAGCCAGGCTCGGGGGCCATGAAAGTGTTGGAGGTGCTCTCCTGGGAAGAGCTTCCCACAACCATGACCTTGCGTGGCCATGAGGAAGGAGGCAGGCGTGGGGCGTGGATGGGGCCTGCTGGGACTGGAGTGCCCACTTCTCTTAACAGAGGGTTTTCAGCCATGGCACCTGCAGATTATTCATTCAGTCTTTTTCTAGGAGATGGGTTAACATTTTAGTTTCTGTTCTGATTGCTTGTAAAAGAGTAACAAAACCCTCTTCAAGCCATTCTGTCTAGAGCTTATGGCTTACAACCTTATCGTTATACAGTAACTAAGGGCAGTGGGAATGGAATGACATCCTTGCAAAGGCTACAGTAATTAAAATGGAACTCACATGTGTCATTGTCACATGAACCCAGCAAGGAATCCTTGTGGCCTGGCAGTCACTGTCCAAGGCTTCATGTAGGAACAGAACTCAGCTGACACACTCACCATTGTTCTTGCGGATAGCATTCCATGTGTTGTGGGGAGTACTGATTACTTGGGTATTGATCAGTCACACTAATCACAATGCAGGGGTGCAGTTTGGCTGTAACTGAAGAGTTGTGCTTGCATGTGAGCAACTGAGGCCCTGAGAGAGATGCTTCTTGAGTGTGGCCCCTGTAGACAGAAGCACATGCTCTCAACGTGACACTGCTCTGGATAGAAGGGACCTCACCAGTCCCTGGGCAGCCTCTTGGGTAAGTGTGGTCCTCTGCAGAATGTCACATCTGCAACCTCTGAAGAACAGTCAGCACAGCATCAGTCAGCACAGCATCAGCCTGTCTGCGCAGATACTCACCCTCCGGGAGGGGTCTTGTTCCGTGTGGAGACCCTGGGCTTCCTAGGGCAGTGGTTTTACTCAGAGAAGGAGAAGGCCCGAAGAAGCTCCTCTCTGCTATTAGGGTTTCTGAGAAGTGTTCAAGGAACCTGGAAAGAATCCCAGGTTGGCAGGAAGAAAAGGCATTTCTGGAAGTGAGTTGGTGTCACCCTTCCCTGTTTTTCACAGCTCTGACCCCATCACCATGTTTTTGTTTGAGTAAGGGGGCATGGGTTTTTCATGACATCAGTTAGCATTTTATGTGTTGGGTCCCCTGGTGCATGCCTCAGGTGGCAGCTGCGCTACTGGAAACGCCCCACAGCTGGGAGGGGCTGCTGTGACACCACTGGACCTCTTGCTGGACAGTGATGCTTGGGGACCTCAGTTCCTTGCTCTCTGGAGGGGGCCAACATCCTTGCTCTCAGCCCCTCGGCTCCCCCACTACCCCACTTCCCTCTAGAAACACAGGGTCCCTCTGGATACCACTTTATTCTTCATCACATTTTGCACCATCACCTGGTCCCAGCCCCCTTCCTCCTAAGGCTCAGAGCTCCCTCTTCTCCTCTTCCTACCTTGGACTTTGAAGTGAGTGGCCTTTGAGTGGAAAGTTAGGGTCTATGGAGTTTGACTTCTGAGAGCTGTGTAGGTTGTCATGATTGTGCAGTTACACGTGTCTGTAGATACACAAATGAATTCTGTCCATTGCGGGGGCAGGGGGGAGAACTGATTGCCTCCCATGGAAAAAGCCAGTAGTGTGCCTATTAGAAATTCGTTTCAGTATTCCTTTACTCCATACATTTAAAAAATTGACCTGAAGTTTCAGGAAGCTCTGCCTAAGTACCCACAGGCCCCCTGGGGGGCTCTGGCCACAGAAGACATGGTGCCTCATGCGGCAGGGGTGGGAGACCCCACAGGTCAATGCTGGGGGTGTAGGCCCATGAGTGGGTGCCCAGTGGTCAGCGCCAGCTTCCCTAGGTGAGAGGGGAAGGGGTCAGAGCTGCAGAACAGGACCGTTGCCCAATATTAGCATGAACACAGGTTCCAGGCCTCCTTGCTCTCCATCCACATCTGCCTTCGATTCTGCTCTCTGCATGGGGCCAGCGACCTACAAGGTGGGTCGAGTGGTTTGAGCCCTGTGTCCTTCAGCCTCATACGCTGCAGCTGCCGTGAGTGGCTGTCAGACTTAAGCTGGGGTTGGAGCCTCTTGACTGAACATCCCCAGGTGCCCACTGCAGCCTGGAGGGACCGTCTTCAGCTCAGGGGCCCTTCTCGAGGTTCCGTAGAGTTTCCTTGCTCTGGTGGAGCTGGAAGAGAGGGGGGCTGCAGAGGGAGTGGTCTGTTCGTTTGGGCTGGGGCAAACAGCCTAAGCATTAGCTGCCAGAAGAGCCAGGAGAGTGGTGAGGAGCATTCCTGGTAGTTCTCGGTGCAACAGTGAGGAAGGGGTGGAAGAGTCAGGTACAAGGGTGCCTGTCAGTCACACCCAGAGCTGGGAGGGGACACGGCCACTCCAGACCCACAGCCACCTGCAGCTTGTCCTGGGGACCGGATTAAAGGCTTGTGCAGACGCGTCTGCATTTGAAGGCATTTCCAGGGGGGACTTTTGTTTTCAGTGTGTACAATATTTAAGCTACTACTTCCTCCCCAAGAAAGCCCGTCATTCTAACTGAATTGCTTTGACAATGAGGGTGGCATTGGGTGTTTGGTCCATGCCGTGCCTCAGCCCCGGGAGCCCTCCTCAGCCTTCCCATGTTAGGAAGCTCCCATGGCTTACCTTTCACAATATAAATATTGTGCTTACAAGAGACAATTTAAAACAAAATGCTTAGGAGGATTAAAATGCAGGGTCTAGCAGAAGTAACCCCTCCTTGAATGTGATTGGTAAGGTAATAATAATGGGTGTAATAAGTTATAGTTTTAATTTGAACATTTCACCTAAAATGTCATATGGTGTGCTTGAGTGTACTATTGTTATGTTACAGAATTCCATGCTTATGATTTTATAATAAGACTTTATAATAAAAAGGGGGCATTATTTGTGCCAGACCCTGTATATTCTAGAAGTTGCATTGAAGTGGAAAACCAGCTCATTTAAGAGATTACCATTGCCAGTGTAGAGTGGTTCTTGCGGAGGAGTTGCGCCGCTGCATCTCCGTGTGGGGCCGCAGTTTTGTGCTTCCGTTGCTGCTGTGGGCACTTCCATGGGGGAGCCCTGGGGACACTGCCCGAACCTAGGACAGCCTCTGCCAGTAGCTGACCTCTGGGATTGCTTGCCCTCTCCTGAGAGCAAGGACCAGATGTGGTCTGGGAGGCTTGGCTTTGCATCCTCATGTGGTCGAGGGTGCCAGGGTGTCCACTGCAGAGCCACAAGCAGCTCTGTGGTCTTCCAGGATAGGGTTCATGTGGACATCTGTCCAAGGAGCCCCAGAGCCACAGAATATAATTTTCTGTTTCACCTGCAACTTTTTCTCTCAGATCCAAAGTCTTAAAACCCCGACATGCTTATGCTGAGACTATGAGGGTACATAGGTCACCACTGAGTCGGTGGTTGCAGTGCTGCTGGTCTTTAACATCCTGAGACTTCATCTTAGCAAGTGTGCCACCTGCATGCTGCCCCCTGCCACGGGGCTCCATGAGCATGAGGTGGGGTGCCCACCCTTAGGTGACGTGCATCATTTTCAGCAAGTGGCCATTGGTGTCTTGCAGAGCTGAGAATGGAGCCACTGTAGATGTACTTAAATGACACTGGAAAGGGCGTTAATTACCTCTGTATGTGTCAGAGGCCTGGCTACAGCCCATAAGGGATCAGGGTCCTCTGGGCACTGCTCTGGCCAACGGTGAGTGGTCTGAGCTGTTAGTCAGTGAAGACTGGTATGGGGCACTGAAAATTCATGATTCACTGATGTAAAAAACTACACACACTAACTTTATCCTTAATGCCGATCTGTGTGAGGTGTTAGCCAAACATCATCTCAAGGCTTTTGGTCCAGATTATATTACAGGAGCAGCAGGACCGCAATGAGGAGGCCAGTGCACAACACTGTGTGCAAAAGCTGCTCTAACAGGACAGAGAACCCAAGTACCATCCAGATACCCAAGGGCTGGCCCCGGGTCAATCCCATGTGACAGACACCCATGGGCACTCGTGCTCTGTCTGCCTGCTGAAGATGGGGCTCCGGGGAGCCAGGACCCAGGACCTGGGCAGGCAGAGGACCGCCATCCAGGACCTCTGTCCATAACAGTTGCTCAACTCTGACTTTGATGGGCCCATTTATAATGACCAGAAGCTTCCACCCCTTCAGTTACACCTGGACCTGCAGTGGTTCTTGCATTAGAGCACACATGGTAAGACCACACATAGTATGCAGCCAGTTCGGGCTTTATACCTGTGCTGTCCAGTGCTGTGGCTGTCACCACCCATGGGTGGGGTGGTCCACGTGTGGCTAGTCAGAACCAAGCAGCACAGCACTGCAAGTGTAAACACCCCACAGGTAGGAGGCCAAGGCCCAGACTTGGGACTACAGAATAGCCCATTCATGAATGTTACTTATGTACTGGAGTGATTGTGTGTTGGATTTGTATTGGGTTAAATAAAATACATTATTAAGACTTTACCTTTGCTTTTAACACTCTGAACGTGACTTCTAGGAACATCGGGAATCACACGTGGGGCTTGTAAGTACAGTTCACCCTGGGCTTCTATTGGAAGCACAGATCTAGACAGTTCTTTGGTGGCCTCAGCATTTGAGCTGCCCCTTCTCTCAAGGCCCAGCACTTGGGTTGGGAGGCACTGATTAGTGACAGACATCAGGTTTTGAGAGTACCTTCAAACCCGCTGTAAGTGCCATTGTTTTTTGCACTTCCACGAACAATTACTAACAGACTGCTGGGCTTTATCAAAGACATGGGTTCCCTGCTCAGACTGGTTTCTCCTGCCCAGGGAACCCACACTCTGCTTTGGTGAGTGAGCCCCTCCCTGAATGGCTCCGCATTCTCTAGGTGTCTGTCTCTCGGTTTCCCGTGCGTACAGAGCATGCAGTGCGTCTGCAGCCTGACTTTCCACTTCAGCCATGTCCTGCACAGGGTGGTGGTGTGCAGAGCCTGCATGTCCGCACACTTTGATGAAGCACTGCCTTGTCCTGTGGGAGGTGGCACCACCCGTTAACCGTCTGCTGCTCAATGTACAGTCGCCTCCTCTGGGGTCCTGCTGTTAGCACAGCTGTGGGGCACATGCAGAGTCCTGGGAAGATACCCGCAGGCATTCCCACATCTGGTCGGCTATTTATAACCCACAAAGGCCTGTTTTTCTCTGAAAAGAGTGGGCATGTGGCGATGCTGTCATGCACCCGGGTGAAGCCAGTGAAACAAGCCTTTCATTAAATGACTTTCTGGTGCACCCAGCTCATTTTTGTCCCCACGCACAGGCCTCGGGTTTCAGATCTGCCCTGTTGCTGTCTGACTGCATGTATGGAACCTGGTTGGAGCTATGGCTCACAGTGTGGCCCCAACCCTCCCAACACTGGGGGAGGGACAGGTTTCTTCAGGCCCGTCTCTCCAGTGTACTGAACTCCCTCCCTGCGCCTGGCATGCTCTGGGCACTGTAGCCTCTACATGGAAGAAGCATTCTAGTGGCCAGGAAGATGGACTGCCAATGGGATAGTAAGTCAGAGAGAAGGAGTGAGATGTGATGAGTGCAAAGGAGAGAATTCAGGCGGAGAAGGGGCAGCAGGAGGCCCTTCTGAGAAGGGGTAGATGATTGAGGAAAGACAGGAGCTGGGCTTGGGTGTGGAGAGGAGCATTCCAAGGAGTGGGAACAGCAGGCGCAAAGGCCCTGAGACAGGAGCATGCCTTGGGTTTTGAGAACCCAGGATTTGGACAGGACTACAGGCTTCTGGCGAGGATGGGCCATGGAAGAGGTGCAGGGAGCCCCATTAAGAGACCGTGAGGTAATCCTAGAGAGAGATGGTGCGGGCCTGAGTGCAGCAGTCAGGGTGGGAGGATGGACCCAATTGGGCATTTACTGGGAGATGGGGCCCAGGGAACTTACTGCCATGTTGAATCTGAGTAGTGGGGTGTGAGGGTTGAGGATGCGTCTAGGTTTCGACCGAGCACCTGGAAGGATGGAGGTCCCATGTACAGACCAGCTCCCCACAGGCTATCTAGGAGGTGTCCACCCTTGGGATGTGGGCAGTGAGGCCTGGGGACATGTGAATTGTGGCAGGGAGGAGGCCCAGGTGTTGAGGAGACATCTGAGGACCAGCCCCAGGAGCCTCCATCAGGATTGGAGGGACAAAGAGCACCCTCTACCAGAGCACTGAGGCTCCCAGAGGGCCCACCACCTCTCCTGGGAACAGGCCTCACTGATACATCCGTTAGATGAGTGAGGCTGGCTGTGTGGGACACAGAGTGGGTCCAGCCCTCAGGAAGCCTCCGTCAGGATTGGTGGGACAAGGACAGAGTCATACAAGTGTGGGGGAATGAGGTTCCCAGTGGGACCAGGCTACTGAGAGGTGAGATGGCCTTTGACAGGTGGGAGACTCAGACAGGCGGATGTGTGGGAAGGAAAGGACATAGTGGCATTCAGGGACATCAGTCTTAGGGCACACCCCAGCCAAGCCCTGTGGGGTGCTCTGAGTGGCTGAGCACTAAGGCAGCTGGAGGCAGGGGGTCCACCTGTGGGTGAGGCAGAGCTCACTCATGCTGGGACACAGCTAGGCTTTGGGTAGGACTCAGCACAGTATGGCGTGGGGCACAGGAAGTGCATTTAGGAAGGCAGTGCCTCCTTCCTCCCGTATGAGACTCATAAGGACATTCTCCAGGCCTTCATCTCCTCCTTTTGCTACCTCCTTGGAAAGGCATGGTGACCCAGGGTCAGGGATTCCCCACGCCTTTGAGTCAAAAGAGGGGCTTATTTTTACAGAAAAATGCTGTGGGCAGAAAAGTTTGCCCACTGTCCTCGTTCAAATCAACACAACTGGTTGTGTTCACAGAAGCAAGATCACGTGTCCTGTCTTCTTGGCCTCATTGGGGAGGGGAGTTTATCACCAACCAGGCAGTGCTCCATTATGAACTTGGACCTGTGCCCCTTGGGGCCTCTTCCTCGGGCTCCAGGATTGGTTTTTTGGTCCCTGGTAGGAAGCTGAAGAATAGACCCAAAGAAGGCAGGTTCTGACCCATGGCACTTCTGTCACCTTACCTAGAAATAGGGTCTTTGCAGAAGAGAGTCAGTTAAGAATCTTGAGATGGGGAGGTGATCCCAGGTTATCTGGTGGGTCCTAAATGCCATCACAGTTGCCATCATGAGAGGGAGGAAGGAGGAGATTGGAAAGAGAGGAGGAGAAGCTGACGTGAAAACAAGTAGAGATTCAAATGATGTGGGCATGATGGCGAAATTTATGTGTCAGCTTGACTGGGGCACAGGGTGCCCAAATACCTGGTCAGACATGACTCTGGGTGTGCCTGTGAGGGTGTTCTGGAGGAGATTAGCACTGAGCCTGTAGACTGAGTAATCAGATGCCCCCCGAACCCTGTGTAGATGGGCCTCATCCAATCAGTTGTGGACCTGAATAGAGCAGAAAGGCAGAGGGAAGGAGAATGCCCTCTGTCCCGTGTTTGAGCTGGCACGTTGGTCCTCTCCCACCTTCGGATGTGGACTCGAGCTGGGATTTACTCCACTAGCTCCCCTGGGCCTCAGCCTGCTGACTGCTGATCTCAGGGCTTGTCAGCCTCTGTGATCATGTGATCTGATTCATTATAATAAATCTTCTTCTCTATATCCACATCCTATTGCTTCTGTTTCCCTGGGGATCTTCACTAATACAGTGACCAAAACCCAAGGTCTGCCAGCAGCCACCAGAAGCTGGAAGAGGCAGGGAGGATTCGCCCCCAGAGTCTCTGGATGGGGTGGGCCCTGCTAACACCTGCATTTCAGCCCAGAGAAACTGATTTCAGACTTTTGACCTCCAGAACTGTGAGAGAATAGATTTCTCTTGTTCTAAGCCGTCCAGTTGTGGTTATTTGTTAGAGCTGCCACAGGAAAAAGAACACAGCCACTATAGACTCTGCTACCGTAAATACCCTGGCCATGTCCAGGAGCCCATCACTTAGTGCATGTCACTGCTGGACCAAGGTATGTCCCTATTTGTTTTAAAGATCTTGCCAGATCAGTTTTCAAAAGATCTAATACCTCATCTTTCCATATGTGGGCCATGATCCCAGCATGCTCCCCCAGCAGCAGGTGTGAGGGTCTTTCCACTTTGTCCCCTAGGAGGGCACCCTTGTTACCCGACGTGCGTCTCTCTGAGACCTGGTGAGCTTGGGACGAAGATCCCTAGAGATTTGCATTCCTTCATTTGTGACTTGCGTATTGCGTTCTTTGCCCATGTTCCTTTCAGAAGATCTCTCCCGTTCTCCCCCATTGGTAGTGGCTGTTTGTTACAGAAATTGATGGTTCTCTTCTACCTTGAAAACATCTACTCCCAATTCTATTGTCTAATAATTATTTGTAATAATGTGTCATTTGCCATCAAGGTTAAATCATTTTGCATTTGAATATATCTCTTTATGACTTCTGAGTACCTGTGTTTGTTAGGAAGATGACACAGCTCTCTCTAGATCTCCTGGCTGGTGTTTCATTGTTTTGTGTACTTGAATTCAGCTCTTGAGAGTGTCTAGAATGCTTTTGCATAATATGGAATAAGATATTTGAGGGAGGTTTAGAGTTTCTTCAGGATGCCAGTGCTAACTATTCAATAATCCATTCTTTGACCAGTGAATTAAACTTCAACTCTGCGGTGTATTACGGTCTCATATAAACTGGTTCTTCTTGGCGGCTTCTCCCTTCCATCCCGCTGGTGTGTCCCCCACATGTCCACCTCGTCTAGGCAGCAGCCGTGCAGTGGAGCTGGCGAAGGAACCCCCCACTATGCTCTGTGTGCCCTGTGGGTGGTACAGGAGCACTCCTGCACGCGCACTCATGACTCTGTGTCCACGCTCACATGTTTCTCATGGCCCCTGGGCAGCGGAAGATTTGGGTGGACATATGATGGCTGTGTCACCTTTGGCAGTGAGGAGGATGGTAGGGTAGAAGTTGAGGGTGGGCCAGGCGAAACAGGATACAGAGACCATCCTGCTGTGTAAAATTATCCCTCTGCACACACAGAATTTTAGAAGATTATTTAAACAAGTGAAATATCATATCCAAGGAATAAGGCACTAAGCAGAAAGCAGGTTTTTCATGGGGGAGTGAAAAAATAACACATTGCACCAGCTCCACTGTTGTGTCGGGGACGTGCCACGATGTGGGTTTCTGTGGGCATGGGTGCTCTTACTCTGTGCAAGGTTTGGCATGCATGTATGTGACGGGGAACCTATACCCTTGGCATGTGCAAATGTTGCTGTTCCAAGTACCCCATGTCTGACCTCAGCTGCCCTCAGGATCCCACAACCTGAGCACTGACTCATGCTCTCTTGTGTCTGCGGATGCATTCTCTGTCCCCCAAATGCTTTCTGTGTCCCCCAGATGCCCTCTGTGCCTGAGCTCACGATATGCTGCCCAAGCTGGATTGGCCATAGCCACGCTGGCAGCCTGGTGAGGTCAGAGCTTACCCTCTTGTGGCCCTGGCCCTGCCCATCCTGCAAGTGGAAGTATACCTTGAGGTACACACAGCCAACCCCACCCAGGCCTGACAACCAGCAGGCGCACATACCTCAGCAGGGGTGGGCGTGGGGTTGGGTGGGGTGGGCATATGCGCTGTGGGCCTGAGGCTGTCCCGTCACTCTGTGTCCCGAGCAGGTTCTCCTTTGGCAATTGCTGGTGGCCCAGCCTGCCTCACAGGTGGCAGTCATGGACAGGTGGGGTCCAGACTTTGCAAAGTAGGCTCATTTGTCTCACAGACACCTGTGTGACTGGAGGCTCTGCAGGAACAACCAGACTTGGCACATCTGCTCCGAGATCAGGGGAAGGTGAACCAGGAGCCTCCCCGTGAGAGGGGGATGGGGAGCTGGCCCCGTTGGGAGAAGACCAGAGGATGGGGAGCATCTGGTGCTGGTGCTGATGCAGGACTGGCATCTACCCGCTCTTAAGTGTGTTTCCGTGGATGTCTCTGGCCATCTAGACATGGGGAGTGACCGTGTGTCAGGGCTGTTCTCAAAGGTGCAGATGGTGCCTGGCACACTGTGGACTCAGCATCTGTGCCCAGTGGTCTGGTCTTTTTCTTCCTGGGAGAGGGCTACAGGGACCGTAACTCCTACATGTATATTGACAGGAGAGCTCAGCGGGGTGGAGGTGGGGGGCTGTGTGCTGATGTTTTTCTTACTGTGGTGCCTGCTGAAAGGAAATTCATTTCTTTCCTAATTTTACTCTGGTGTCTATAGTTTCAACCAGCAGAGGAGATGACTGGCAAGGCAGACCTCTTCCCCTTCCTGTCACAAGCATCTGACTCCTCTGAGACCCTGCAGGCACCTGGCTGTCCTGTAATTTCTCCCATGGTTTACTTCCAGCATGGAAGGCTCAGAGGTCCTTGCAGAGAGCTGTTTGCAACTCATACACTGACATCGAAGCCTCTCCCTTCCCATCAGTGGGGCTGTGGGTGGGGACCAGGCTGCTCCGGCTGCTGTCCCACTCACTGTGACCCAGGCCACACGAGAGAGGTGAACCAAATTGAGGACCAAAGGCTGTGGCCAGCAGGAGAGGGAAGCATACATGGTCACTCTGGTGCCGTGGCTAGACCTGGGCCTGTAGTAACATAGCAGCCTGCCAGCCTCTCCTGTGACAGTCTGTGTGTCATAACCTGCATGATTCAGCCATGTGCACACAGAGCTATGTGTCCAGTGGGATGAGAGTCGTGTAAGCACAGCTGCGGGACTATAGGAGGCACTGCCAGTCTCACGGAGGCTGTCCCCTACATCTGCCTCCTCCCTGTCTCCCAGGTCACAGCTGTCACCTCTAGCCAGCCCCAGCCCTTTGTCTTCTCAGTGGAGCCTGATGTTATGTTGCTGATCCGAGGCCACAGTTTAATGGGGTTTTAGTGAGGATCCAGTGAGGAAAGCCAGAAGCAGAAAGTGTTAGACTGCTGTAGAAACTGAAGTGGCGAGAGGAATCCAGGGATCCCTGTAGGAAGGAAGCAGCCACAGTTACAGTGGGCCAAGGGCCTGGGCATTCTGGACCCTGCCGCCCTGAGGAGGAGCTCCCAGGGCCGGGGGGGTGGGGGATGAGGTTGGTGCCTCTTCATCTTCTTGCCTCCAGGCTCCCCTTCTCATGGCCAGGGCATCCTGACACAGCAGGGCCACAGGCACTGCGGCCAGACTCAAGGTCCCTCCTCTGATGTCAGCACTCCAGCCACTCACTCTCCTAGCTGTGCCCCTGACATGCAAGGCTGCCTCCCCTCAGGGCCTTTGGGTTCTCTACCTGTTTCTCCTCTAGGATGATGACCCATACACCGCACAGGCCCCCTGAGGCTCCCCTCAAAGGGCATGTTCACCAGCAGGCCCCCTGAGAGCCTACACTCTCCTGGGAATCAGAGGCACTTGCCCAGAGAGGCCTGGGCTACATTTGAACGGTGAGGAGGATGTCCTGGGTGGCTGATGTGTAGAAGGTGCCCAAGCAGAGGGCAGTGCCAAGGGGGACTGTGGGTCCAGGAATGGTGATGCCTGGGGCGTGTGCAAGTGAGGGGTCGGGGGAGAACAGGAGAGACACCTCATGTCCTGGTTTAGGCGGTGGGTGGTGAACCACTGGGCCTCTGCTGTGAGTCTGCACTATTCTTGGCGAGACTGAAGGCAGGCGGTCTGTGTCCCTGGCGCCTCTCCTCACCCCGGCCATCCTGTGTAGTTTGTGGCTCTGCAGGGACGGCACAATTATACAGTGCGTTCTTGGGCTAGATAAGGTGAACTAATGCTTAAAATTGATACTAAGATGTGGTGAACTTGAACTGAACATGGGTGGATTGGTTTTTCGTTGGACCAAATATGTACATTGTTTGTTTTTGTGTGTTTTTTTTTTGCTAACTTTTTTTAAAGTATAGTACCTACAACTAGGTTTTTAAAAATAGGCACTTTTCTTGCCTTCTTCCATGAATCCAGTTGACCCGTGGAAGCCCTCTGGGCCTGGGGTCTGGTGGTCTGTGATGAACTTGAGACCTCTCTGCTGAGCTTGTGCTACACTGGGAGCACCTTCAAATGGGAGTGGAATCGAAGTTTGCATCATGTCGCTAGATGGTGAAGACCGCTGTTTGAAACCCTTAGCCTCTCTTGGGTACCTTAATTTTTCTGTAAAATCTTTAGTCACAGAAGAAGCATGTTTCCCAAGTATAAGTGTTTCCTTTAACCTTATTGCCACTTTAGAAGACTATCTTCAGAGCTAATTATTTCATAGGCAATTTGCAGACCAGAGTAGTTTCTCAGTAGCTAGATCTTAAAGGTAAAGTGTATTAAAAAAACCCGATTCTTTAAAACAAATATCCATCGGTAAGAAACCTGTGAAAATATCCTAAAATTATGAAGCACGTTGCAGACCTTATAAAAGTTTTTAAATACAGTATGGGGCAAAAGTAGATTTACGGTTGTTCATACGAAAAATAATATGATAACTAATAAATGATAATAAAAGAATAAATTCTCTGTTTTGTGTACTCACAACTTTTTGCCCCATCCTGTATATAAATTACAACTGAGCAGGGTGGGGATTAGGGGCACGGACCACGCACACAGTTGAAAATCTATGTATAGTATGATGTAAGAGAACACAGGAAAAAAAAACAAAAATGTTTATCTAATGTGATGATTGCATCTCTGTGTAGAAGATATATACATAAGAATCAGAACAAAAATATAAACAAATGAAAAATCATTTGGTAGGGTCATGGGATTCGAGGCTATTTGCTTTCTTTTTATAAACTATTACTATGAAATCATTAATATCCAAAAAAGAGGTAATCTTACATCAGACTGCGGCTTTTACTTGTGAAGGAACACGTCTACGTGTGAAGCATGACATAATCAGGTTTGTTATTGACACGGTTCTGCTTTAGCTTCTGAGAGGATGGTAGACATTTAATCAGCAAGAGATTTGAAACAGAGCTCTATGAACATGCCCTCAGTTGCGATTTGGTTGGATTCTAAGAGAGCCCATATGCGTGTCAATGCAAGAATTACACTTACGTGTACGTTAAGTTAAAATTTAGCCATTGCTAACATAAAAACATCTTCAGAATTATTTGTAGGGCTGTAAATCACAGCTCTAACATAACATTTTGACTGGAATGATATAGTATGTTTTTATTCTTGGTTAACAGTGTATTTTGGTGAAGTCAGTAGATAAGGTTACATGGTTGAACATCAAATTCCAAGGTTTCTAATCTCAGCAAAGCAACTTTGTAAAAACACAAACAAAATACTATCCTATTTTCCTTCCTCAAACCTTGCTAAATGAGCACCACTGGGAGTCAGAACAAGCAATTTCTTCCATACTGTTAAACTTCATGGAACAATAAAAACAATATAATTTTTTTAAAAAAGAAGAAGAAAATCCACATATAACTTATGTCAGTCGTCTGATTCCCAATTGTGGATTAAAAATACATACATATAATTCTAGACAAAGAATATAAAAGAATACTTGAGTTCATTGCCTCAAAATGTCCTTAAAGTCAGAAACATTCTTTGTCTCTCGTGAATGACAGAACGAGATGTGTTCATAATGCTGGTGTGGTTGGAGCAGCTGTGAACTCATAATGGGCTAGATTAATATTTTCTCTTAATTTCACACCCAGTTACTAGTAAGGCCCACAGTCACCTGGCTCTCTCATCAAACACTGTCCAGCACACCTTTTTGGATTTGTGACAAGGCCCTGAGAAACTCTGAGATTCGTCTCCAAGCCAGACTGGGTGTGACATGCTCCCTGAGCTACGTAAGCACTGGCTATGACCACCAGGCCCATCCTCCATCTCATCTCTGAGCCTAATGCTTAAGGCATTGCCACCAAAGGCTCCATAAGGGAGAAGGAAGTTATGAGAGGTCACCAGAACAGATGCCTGGGATCAGGTGGCCCATCCTCACAGGGTCTGCATCATTGCCCTGTCTTGTCACATCTGTGTCTCTTGAAGAGTGGCCCGCCCCCATGGTCTCTGGATTATTAGAAACCATCCCGTTAGACAGGGCAAGATCAGCATTGCTGGCAGGCACCTTGCATTGCTTGTTTCAGTGTCTGGATGGATGGACCAGAACCTTTGTTACTGGTTTAGGGGATTTTGGACTTGGATTCTGGGACCTGAGCAAACTTCTGTCCTGCCAGGGCAGCACCTCTTGGGCAGTATCTGCCATCAAACAGGTGTACCCAGTCCCTGTCTTGCTGTGGACCAAGACTCACACTCACTGTGTTGTGACAGTTTCCTGTGCCCACCCAGGCATGGTCCTGCTTTCTGGGGCACTGGACACATCACCAGACCTCTGTCCTGGTGACTGTTGTGACCTGGGGTGAGCACCAGGAGCCCACCATGGACGGCATGCGTGGGTTGTTGCCCACTGTCACTGAGCACTTTGTGTTCCTGACACACATTCTTCCCCCGCACATGTAGGGAGGGGCTGCGTGCAGGTTGCAGGCCAGGGTCCGGGAGGCTGAGCCTCTGGAGTCTCCCTGGACAGGCCTTGCTGCCCACTGCCCAGCTCCTCCTGTGTGTTCACCACCAGGTGTGGGCACTACCATCTCCATGCTGTGTCTCCTCCCAGGCCCTGCAGAGTGACCGGGACATCCAGTGCACCCCGCCCACCCCTCACAGATACCATGCAATATTCCCTGGGTTTGGCCCACTTGTGGGAGAATGTGCAGGTACAGGTGGGCAGTGGGCAGGAAAGAAGAGGTGCCTCTGCCAGTACCTGCTTCCCATATTGGTTTCACCCTGCCAGCTGTGTTGGGTGCTCGGTCGGGAAGCATTTTGGGCGCATCACTTCCTCACTCACCCTTTGCCAAAGGGAACCAGGCACCTCAACTCTCCCTGTTTTCAAGGCTGGACACTGCCTCTCAGAGGAGCTGATTGGGTTGCTCAGGGTCCTGCAGGACAACCAGGGAGAGGGCAGCTTGCCCATCCCCTCCCTGGAGCCTTGAGGCCCAGGGCGACCTCTGTGGCTGGGTCTGCATGATCTTGGGGCACTGAGGGGCCTTGGCCTTGGTGGAACCCCTTCTCCTCCCTGCAGCGCTCTGAGGTGCCTTTCTCCCAGAGGACAGGAGCTCCTTTCCTCTTCCTCAGCTTGGCTGGGCCCTGCCCCACTCCCCTGAATGAGCGTACACAGGATAACAATCAGGCCCACATCTTGCACAGCCTGCCATTCAAAGGATGAGAATGGAGCCAGCCTGTCCCACGGCCCAAGGGAAGGCTCACTGCAGGCCTTGTCCTACTGCTGAACGGCCCTTGTCGTGGCCAAGTGGGCCCAGCTGCCCATGTCCTGTCTCTGAGGCCCCAGCCAGACTGCACTCTGGAGCCCCCCAGGTGTCAAGACAGACACCCGAGGCAACAGAGGTCCCCGTGAGGATGGGATGGCCAGGCCAGGCCAGACCAGTCTATGCTGAGCACCGTCCTCCCTGTAGCCAGCATTACTGTCGGAGAGGTGAGGCCACTGGATCTGGCAGCAGGGTGAGTTGCCAGAGGCCCAGCATTTCTTATTTTATTTCTTTTTCTTTGCAGATGGTATGATGTGTTATTTTTCACCGGAAAAATCCAAGAGGATCTACAAACTAGTGGGCACAGGAAGTGTAAAAGTCAGAGTGTGATTTTGTTCTGAGTGCTTAATGGTGTGATCTTGCTTAATCCCCTGAATAACTGGGGTCACGTACCATCAGCCCCATTTTCATGATGAGGACTCTGAGCACCCAGCACACTATTAAGAAATAATAACAGTTTCCTTATTATTCGTAAGGATGGGCTTTCATTTTCCCAGTTCTCAGGGCTCAGTTGAGTAGGGCTGAGCAAGTAAGCAAGCAGGCGTCCCCTTATCCCCTGTGCAGAAGTGACTGGGTCCGAATGACCGGCCACCCTTCTCAGGGATGAGGGGAGTCTCTCTGAGAAGATCGTCTGTCAAACAGCAGGTTAGCGAGCATCCAAGGCAGAGGCTGTGACTCTGGGCATGCGCTTCACTGGCCTGGGCTGCTCCTGGGTCCTTTCCCTGGGCAGCTGATTCGGGTCACTGTGGACACCTGACAGCAATGTGGACAGGGGGCTGGGAGTGTTGGCTGCCTCCTTTCTTGATTGGATTGCTTTCATCTCTTGGTTTGTCCATATTGCATGAGCTCTGGGAGGGAGCAGGTGGAGACAGTGGTCACTGACTAACCTACCACCAATGTAGTGGCCATACAGGGGATGCTCAGGCCTTCCCAGGGGCTGGTGGCCAGCAGAGCAGGTGTGGGGGGGATCTTTGGGACTGGCTTCAGGCCCTGATGGTTCCACATAAAGAAGCAGGTGTGGGCGCCATCCACGGTCTCCTTCGAAACGTAGTTCTGGCAGTGAGGTGCATGCCAGGGACTGTGTCCACTGTAGCTCAGGTGTGTGAAAGAGAACTGAGGTGAGCACTATCCCTGGAGAACAGAGTTGGGGGGCAAAGGGAGCAAAAAATACTCCAGAAACTCCACAATGCCTACTTGCAGGCCACCACCGGCGTTTGGGGCCTCGTAAAAAGAAACAGTGGCAGGAAAGTGTTGAGCCTTGGACTGGGGCTCTGAATGGGGGTGCTTGTGATCCTTCCAGAATTGGGGTAAAATTTGCATCTGAATGATTAATCTAATCAAGATTGCCATGGAATGTTCTGGTTTCCTTGCTGTTTTCCAGTTATTTTGCATTTTTCTGGTTAACAGTCATTTGCATTTTTATTCAGCCAGCATTCTTAAAATTAATACTGCCTTATGATTGTCTTTATCCTTACTTCTCCTAGCTATGGATGTCTGCATTGGCCCCTCCAACACTGTCTCCTGGAGGGTTTGCAGTAGGCACTCTCCCCACCATAACCCCCTTCCCTGCAGGTGGGCTCCGAGCTCTCAGCCAGCTAACATTAACCCTTGGTAGCAGACAGGTTTTGTTTGGACTTTCCAAGATTAAAAATTATATATTAATTACTTCCCAGCATTGAGGAATTGGGAGACTACCTAAAAAATCTAATTTTTTTCTAGAAGAATTTTTTCCTAGAATTTTTCCTAGAAGAATTTCTTCTAGAAAAAATTGCAATTGTGCCCACACTGAGCCATATCACTGAGTGACAGTAGGGGCCTGCTAGGGGTTTGCAGGAGGCAGAATAGTGACCCATAAAGATGTCCCCATTCTAACCTCTGGAACCTTCAGATACGTTACTTTATATGGTAAAGGGACTTGGGAGATGTGATCAAAGATCTCGAGGTGAGGAGCTGATCTGGGTTATCTGGGTGGACCTTCAGTGTAATCACAAGGGTCCGAACGAGAGCGTCAGGAGGACTGGGAGGAGAAGAGATGCGGTGCTGCTGATGTGGGGGTGGGGAGGAGACTTTTCCTCTGCTCTCTTCAAGTCTGTTGGTGGGGCCTGTGAATTGAATTCACAAATGACAAATTAACAAGAGAAAAAGGAGTACAGATTTTAATATTGTTAAGTGCACAGGGGAAGCACAGAAAAAGAAGTAAAAACCTAAAGTCCTGAGGTTGATACATCATTTTTAACAAAGAGCGAGAAATCACAAAGTGGCCAGACAAAGGAAAGGGAATTTGGCCTCATGGACAGTAAATTGTGGAAAGGTGACTGGGAGACACATGGTAGGTAAGGGACGTGTGTAGTAGGTTTGTCATGCAGGCTCACCTCTGGGAGTCTCTGACATATCTTTACAAAGGGAAACTGCAGCCTGTTTTTAAGCAGGTGAGGGGATGGCAAGGACCTCTTTCTGTATCTCATTGCCTGCAGCTCAAAATAATCCTGATGCCGAAGTGGCCTCTTTGGAGTGGCATCTTCTGACCCTCTTCACTGGCTTTGAAGGTAGAGGAAGGAGCCCTGTGCCAAGGGGTGCAGGCAGCCTCTGGACAGTGGAAAATGCAAGGAAACAGGCTCTCCCCTAGAGCCTCCTGAAGGAGCACAGCCAGCTCTTAGATTTCCACCCAGTGCATCCCATGTGGGACTTCTGGCCTCCAAAGCCCTTCAGATAATAAATGTGTGTGGTTTTAAGCCACTAAGTTTGTGATACTTTTTTACAGCAGCCATAGGAAACCAACACAGGTATCTTAAGATGTGGTCTTGTGCTTAGCAGAGCTTCACATCAGTCAACTCTCACTTTATTTCAGATACACACACGCACACACACACACCCCCACCACCACCACCCCACCATGTATCCTAGCCAAACCTCGGGTCTCTTCCGGATATCAGCCTGGAGTGTGTGACCAGGAGATCTTGGTGGGAAGAGTGAGCCTTAGCCCAGAAGGCATCCTGCACCCTCCTGCTGATGTCCTCACTTCCTGAAGTTCCCCAGAGTCTGGGTCATACCGAGACCATGACCCCTGACTCTGTGGTGTTGGGGCAGCCATGGAGCAGGAGCCAGGTGGATGTAGTACAGGCTTAGCTGGCCATGCAGGCAACCAGGGTCCTCTTTTCAGAAATAGTCCCTCCCCTGGCCAAGGTCTATTGCATGTTGAAACTCAAACACCTGGAGACACAAATGACTTGTGCTGCCATGTAGCAGTGTAGTGTACGTTCTTACCTCCATTTGCAAAGGTCCACTCAGTGGAGTTGATCCTGGCAGAAGGGCCATGTCAGCAGGAGCAGAAGGTTCTAGAAGGGGGAGCAAGCTGCTGTCACTCCAGTGCTGTCTCAGACACTCTTAGATGCTGCTCGACCCACCACTTCGCTCCATATGCAACCTCTCCTGTCTCTTTCCTGTGTCACATAGACAAGATACATGGGGAAATCCCAAAATGCTGGTGCTTTCTTATTAGTGGCAGCTTTGTGTACCCCTGAGTGACTTCCCCATTGGCTCACAGCACCCCTGGGTGGTGGGCGCAGTGCTAGGTGGAGGTGGTGGAGGTGGCAGGGCTACCTTGGAGGGGCGGCAGCGAGGGGCGCCTGAGATATGTGACTGAATGACCTCTTGCCTTCCAGGAATGGACTAACATTCCATTATATGGGTAGATCCCATTTTATTTAGCCATTCCTCCATCCATGGACACTTGGATGGCTTCCACATTTTGATTGTTGTGAATAGTGCTGCTTTGAACATGGGTGTGCCGGTGTCTGAGTCCCACTTTCAATTCTTGGGTAGATACCTGGAAGTGGAATTAATGGATCATGTGGCAGTTCTAGGATTAATTTTTTGAGGAACCACTATCCTGTTTCCCACAGCAGCTACAGCATTTTACATCCCCACCAGCGGTGCACCAGAGCTCCAGTTTCTTCACATCCTCACCAACACTTGTTCTCTGTTGTTTTGAAGTAGCCGTCCTGACAGTGTGAGGTGATTGTTCTGTGTTTAAAGCCTCAGTTTGGAAACTCATCTGAATTTCACATGCTTATTAAACATCATCCTGCAACACTACATGTCTGTTTAGGGGATCTCTGAGTCCCAGGGGTGCCTCGCACTGTGTTGGTGACCAGCAACTCGAGGGGGAGCGTGTAGAGGACACAGAGCTGGGTGCCCAGCCCACAGCCGTGGGTTTGTAAAGCCGGGGGGGCCTTGGCCACGTGGCCTCTCATCCTGCACTGGATCGGTCCTGGCAGCCGCCTGGCTGTGGACACTGCTTCAGGAGTCGGTTGAAGGGAGGGTCATGGCACCGACTCTCCTGGGACCATTCAGGTTGAGAAACAGTCTGGCCGGCTCACATTGTGTGGCTTCCCTCTTGCTCTCCATCCGGGACCTCAGTCCTCATTGCCCATGCGTTGCCTTCAGCAGTCCCCACATGAGGCAGATGTGGGGGTGCACAGGGGCTCACCCCTTCCCTGCCTCCACTCTTTCTCAGTTCCTTGGCCTCTGGGTATGTGTGTGCTTGTGTGGTGTATGCATGTAGGTGTGGGTGTGTGAGCACAATGTATGTATGTGTGTGTGTGTGCATGTGTGTGGTGTGTTCACACGTGCATGTGATGTGTGTACTGTTTATGTGCATGCAATGTATTGTGTGTGCACATGTAGGTTATGTGTGTGCATGCCTGATACACATAAGCATGTGCGCTACATTTGCATGTATTGTGTGTTTTGTACACTGGTGTGCTCATGTGCACACACGTGTGTTTAACGTGTTCATGTGTGCATGTGATATGTGTGCGTGTATGATGTGTGTGCCTGTGTATTGGGTTTGTACGTGGTTGCTTGCATGTGCATGTGTAAGGTTTGTGTGATGTGTGTGTGCATGTGTGCGATGTGTTCATGTGTACCTGTATATAAAACCCTTTGTGTCTGCATCTGTTAGCCTAGTTTCATAATCCTCTCGGGAGTGGGTCAGCAGGTGGTTTGTTGTGAACTCTATGGAGAGTGTTTTCCAGCTCTTGCCTGGGAGGCAGCTCGGGGCTCCCAGGAAGGGACACAGGCCCTGGAAGCTGTGGGGAGATCCAGTAGAGATGGACCAGCCCCGTTGTTTCTGAGGTCCTTCCATCACCTGAGCAGGAATTGAACTAACCATCTTAACCCTGGCACCAGACTTCCTTGTGGAAAAGAACTGTCCCTGGGAAATAAAAGCGCTGTAGAGGGGAAGTCTGAGCTGTGAGCTGTGGAGAACTCGTGGGCAGCGATCAGCAGGGAGCAGGAAGGGTGGCCTAGATATGCTCAGCAGTGGGTGCTAGGCAAGGGAACAGCCTGGCCCTCGCTCTGCCTCGGCCCTGGGGAGATGGGTGGGGCCGTGCACAGGACACCTTGGTGGCTGCTGTCTTAGGGGTGCTGCTGGTATGGTGTGGCGTGTGATATTTGTGGGTTTTGCACTTCCTGGTTCACCTGTTGTGGGATGCACTGCTCAACCCCATCTGTCCTTCTCTTCATCTGTTACTCTTATTATTGTCATTAGGAAAGAACTCTGGAGGGGTGTCCACATACACGTGTCTTAATGTTTCAGGACCACTAAGGTGGCCCAATTTCATCCCCTCAGACCTTGGCTCTCCATGCTGCGGGGGAGGGTCCTGTGCTGGCTCCTCGGGCACAAGAAGCGCCCTCTCTGCACTGACGGCACTTTGCTGGCTCCACCCTGATTCTGTTTAGTTTGCACAGAGCCCGAGGTCAGTTTGCGCCTGGGTCCTGTGTGGCCGTCCCTCAGGGATTCCTTCCCCTCAACTGCAAGTGTCTCAGGAGTGGAATGGCAGGGTCAGGTCTGCCTTACACCGGGTGGCACGGCGTGGGCCTCAGCTGTCCTGTGCAGGGATGGAGAAACCGAGGCATGGCAGAACCTGTGCCTGCACCTGGCTGTTGGGGTCAGCTCTACACCAGTCCCTCTCACTTTATGGACAATAATGACTTCCTCTCTTCAGAGGCTTATACCCCAGGCACTTAAGATTTGGTAATACAGTGGCACCACATCCAAGAATGGGAAGGGCTGTGAGATTTATTCTCCAAGAGACAACATCTGGTTAACTAAATGTTTCAGAGTTAAGTTATTAAAGTGGTTCCTGATCAAATGTAGGTCTGGGGTGGCTGGCAGCCATGGACACTGCTCTCTCTGTCCCTACCATGGGCCTCACTCCCCAGGTGCTGGAGGTGATGAAGGGGTGGGGGTGAGTGGCTGGGGCCATGGGCGAGCACGGGGGAGGGCAGCGCAGTTCCCCAGGTGTACCTGCTGCTCTGACAGGGAACACCTCTCCTGGCCTTGGCTTTCATAGGCTGTCTGTGTGCAATCGACAACCCTCCTACCCTCCAACCCTCCATGGTCTTCTTAGTCCTTCTACTTCAAATAAGGGTGTTAGGTTGCTGCATGGGTCAGTGTTCACATCAGCAAAACCTGTGTTCAGGTGCCGAAAGGTAAGCAGGTACCATCCTGCAGGGTAACATCATTTAGAACAGGATGTGAGAGTAGAGAGTGAGACCAGAGCCACTAGACATGCAAAGACAGGTGGATTTCATCAGGTGCCCAGGACAAGCTCCTGTCCTCTCTGATCAGTTTCTTTGGGGCATGTCCTTGTATAGAAAGCACAATGTGAAACTTGACAGGGGTGGTTTGTTACAGCTGCAACTCTTTGCAGGGTTAGACAGCTACTGGAGGAGCAAGTTAAATGTTCTTTTCAGCTCAGGCCATCCGTGACTGATTTTAGTAACACTGCTAACACTGGCAATTGCTAAGTGATGTCAGAAACAACCAGCCCTGGCTGGTGTGGCTCAGTGGACTGAGTGCCGGCCTGAGAACCAAAGGTCACTGGTTCGATTCCCAGTCAGGGCACATGCCTGGGTTGAGGGCCAGGTCCCCAGTGGGGGGTGCACGAGAGGCAACCACACATTGATGCTTCTCTCAATCTCTTTCTCCCTCCCTTCCCCTCACTCTAAAAATAAATAAATAAAATCTTTTAAAATAAAAAATAAATAAATAAATTTTTTTTAAAAAGAAAGAAACAGCCCATACATTGAGGTCTGCTCCGTCATATAGTTCAGAAGCCGAGGACAGAGGGGTCGAGAAGCTGGTCCAGGCCACACAACTGATAAGGGGCCCGGAGCTCAAGACTGGGCAGCTGGGCCTGCTGTCTGGTCTGATTTGTGTCTCTCTTGGGGATAAACGGACAGGTCAGGCTTTGACACGGCATGGCAGCACAGGTGTGGGGATGAATGTGGTGGATCCCACAGGGGTGAAGACATGAAACCAGAACCGTGATGGGGATCTGAAAGTGTAGAGCCTGGTCTGGGTGAGGGACGCAAGGACCAGAATGTGTCCTAGGGGGACTCAGGCCACCTTCCCCTTCGTTGTGGGGTGACACTGGGGGGCGGTGCAGGCTGCGAAGCCCTCAAGAGAAAATCTGGAGAAACTGTGAATATTTGGGAACATGATCGTTTTATAATAAAAATACTGGGAAAAAAAGGAAAAAAGAAAAATACTGAAAAATGCATTTTCTAATGTAAAGAAATTAGAAGATACAGGAAAGTCCAAAGAAGATATTTAAAGATTTCCCTGAAGGTCCGCCCAGCAGTGAGCTCTGCTCACACCTTGTGCTCCTCTTGCCTCTGATAGGTGGTCACGACTCTAAGGCCATCAGGCGCACCATCCAGCTCATCTGTAAAAGCAGCTAGTTCCATCCTACCAGGATCCAGGATCCAGGAGCCGAGGGTGAGTGCCGGGTGCTTGGTGCGTGTGCCACCTGCAGCCCTTCTGGTCATGAGTGGTCCTTTTTTCCACCTGAATAAGCTTACATTTAAGTGCTGTTTTATCATCTCCTTGCATTTAATAATGTATTGTGTTCATCCGTACTTGTCAATAAGCATTAACTTGATGGTTCACGTTGCGTATTGCAGCGTGCCATGGTAGTATTGCTTACTTAGCCAGTTCCCCATGGGCACACGTTTAGATGATACACCTTCGCTGTTGAGTGATGTGGAGGTACACAGTCCTGAGCTGGCGTCCTTTTGAAAATGGAATTGCTGAGGCCGAGGAAACTACCTGGCAGAGCTGGTCAGCCTCTTCTGGAAGGCCCGCTCGTCTCTGCCCTCACCTGTGAGCTGGAACTCCTGCGGGTCTTTTTCTGGGTCTGGGAAGTGGTGGTTCCTAGGTCCTGCCTCTGGCCAGGTGTGGGCTCTTGCCCTGGATGGCAGCTTTGCAGCCAGGTGGCAGTCATCTGTCCCCGGGGCTGGGGGCGGGGCGGGGGGGGGGGGATAGTAAATTGTTTCCCACTGAAGACTGAGGGCCCACTCCCCAGCAGTGGTGGGGTCCACACTGTTTTATGTGTATTAGGAAAAAGATACTCCCAGGGATCTCTTGGGGTGGGGGCTGGGGAGCCAGGGTGGGCTGGGTAAGCTGGAGCCGGTGCTTCAAGTTCTGGTTTGCAAGTTGAGAGTATTGCAGAAAAATTCCAGTTCTGAGATTTATGATATATGTCCTACCTCTGAGTCGTCCCCCTCCCCGTGGCTTAAATGTTTCTAGAACCTTCTGTCACTTTCGGTCCCTTTCCTGGGCAGCTGAACATGGACATCTTCCCCTGTAGAGCCACTGCTTGGTGCCGCTTCTGACCACAGGTCAGGGCGAAGCAGCAACTTTGGAAATATCCAGACAAATTTTTAGTTAGAGTTTTCAGTCTGTTGTTTTGAGTAGAACCCCGGAAGGCACATGCTCTGACTGTGAGACTAGTCCCCCTTCATTTACCATGTGGACTTCAGTTCCTGTGACTTACTTCATTTCATCTTCATGCTTTTTCTTAAAGCTGCCAAGAAAAAATGAGTAGGGTGCACTCTTGACAGGCCTGATTAGCAATATTGCATTTACTGGCAAGGTGATCCCCCAGACTTCCTGTGGAGGGCATCTCCATCCTATATAAAGGACCCGCTGGACTGCTCTCTTGGAGCAAGTTGGAGATTTTGATGAGAAACTGGATGTAAGCGAGCCCAGTGAGGGACCTGGTGGTCCCCTGGGTCAGGGCCTCCCGAGTAGGAGGGCAAATAGAGCTTACCAGCCCTGAGGAGCTGGGAGCAGGCCCTAGTCAGACACCGGGTTTCGGACACTGACTCCTCTGCCGGTGTGACTTCTGGAAGTTTCCAAGCCTTGGGGTTCTTATCTGGGAAGTGGAGATGATGGTGTAATGCTTCCCAGCTCATCAAGTTGCTGCAGGAGTCTCTGTGAGGGGTCAGCACATCTCTGATGCCATTTGGTGACCTGACTTCTTCATCTGCCTGCCCCAGAAGGCTCGCTGTAGTAATGGGGAAGTCTGTGCTCGCCAGATGTATCTCTCTGGCCTCTCACAGGGGACAAGCAAGGCAAAGAGTAAAGGAAAAGGGTAAGGGGTGGAGGGACTGCCCAGGGCATGGGTGCTTCCTGGACCTAAGGCAGGGAGACTTACACCCAGGGTCCCCTGCATGTTCCCTCCTCAACCCTCCCTGGGCTGCAGCTTCCAGACCCAGAGCTTCCGGTGACCAGGTGAGGGACAAGGAAGGGTGGGTGGAGCTGGATTGGGTGGGCCCAGCCAGTTCCAAGGGGACTGGGATTGGCCGCTGACAAGGTCAAACATAATGACAAGCATCCTGCCTTTCCTGGTCACCCATGGCGGTCCAGGTCCAATCTTGTTTTCTGCTCCCCTAGGAGGTACTTCCTCTCGAGGGTCACCCACCATCCCATGCCTGATGTCAGGCTGTCATGAGAGTTGTCAGGATCCCAGTGCAGAGTGAGGTCCCAGTGCTGGGGAGAGCATGTCCTGGTGGAGGTTGAGGCCAGACAGGTCTGGGAGCTGCCTTTGCCTCAGTTTCTTCCTATCTGAAATGAAGGGGCCAGGGCTGCCGGGGTTCTGAGGACTTGCTCAACTGACATTTGTGCCGCACCGAGAACCCTGCCTGCTCCTGGCCGAGGACCCCCTGCCTTTCCTGTAGAGCCCAGCACCCACCTGGACAGCCACAGGTATGGCCAGGCCCATACTTGGCCTTCCGTGGGCCCTTGTAGACCTGGCCCACATCCCTTGCTGTGTCTGGCACACAGGGGCTCAGGTGTCCTTGGCAGGGACGCGGCTGGGCAGCATTGCTTGGCACTGAGCGTGGAGCCCAGAGGGAAGCCGTGACAGTGGGGCTGACCCCTTCCTGAGTTCATGACGTATGGCATAAGGAAGTGCCATAGCAGGAGGTGCACCCACACAGCCCCCAGTTGGTCTGGACCACGTCCTGCCATGTGGTCTGGGGAAAGCAGAAGTGCCAGAGATGCCTGGCTAGTTGCAGACTTGCAGGCATGAGAAGGGCCAGAGACCTGGGACCATGACCAGGCCACGCCCTTGTCTGAGGTCAGCCCATTGGACAACCGTGTCCGCACAGGGCAGCAGCCCACCCTAGGGACCAGGCTGCTGTGCTGGCTCTGCCTGTCGGGTCGTCTGTAGGTGGCCACTTGCGCCAAGGAGTTCTCGCCTGGTGTCCCTCGGCATACAAAAGGCAGGCGTTCTCCTTGGGGACAGGAGTCATGAGGAACACACTAGACGCGACAGGCCTGCACTTATGTTTCTTGGGGCACCTGTGCTCACAGGATGGCCCGGGCACCTGGCTTGAGTGTGGGTTGGTATCCAAACGGAGTGGTTTAGTTATGTTTCTGTGACACTCCCACTGGCACTCATCAAAGAGAGGCTGCCAGGAGCCGGAGGAGTGAGCCGTGCAGTGGGGTGGCCTAGGGCCCCACCCGGTGGGGCGGCACAGCCAGCTGGTGGTGTTCCAGGTTCAGTTCTGCAGGAAACAAGGCTTCCAAGCTCTGTCACCTTCCGTAGAACAGTGCGGTGTGATATGTGTACACACACGCCCATTTTCTAGCATCTTGGTAAGTCTGATGGACAGCGAAGGATAATTACCCACATTTCCTTTACAAAAAGCATGTGTCCTAATAAAAAGGATCCCGAAATGTGGAAAAATGGAGCCCTTTTCTCTGGCCAGCACTGTTCCGGGACCCACGTATGAGGTCCCCTGTGTTCTGTCCCTGAGTCCTTCCCTCATGTCCCAGCCACTGCAGGCGGGTGCCCAGCATGCCCAATGTGGCGCGTGTGCCAGAAGCCCATCCCGGGCCAGCACCTGACAAAACCATGCCGCAGGCCAAGTAAGGCATCTTGACTCTATGCTGCTGCGAACGGGAGCCCAGGTGTTCTGGGCCAAGATGGTCTTCTGCTGGGACAAGTGGGTGTGGAAGGGGTGGCCTAGCTTATCATAGTGTGAGAATGTTCCAAAACCCCTTTTAGGTTTACCAGTTGATCTTGGTTCCTCTTAATACTAAATATTGACGCTTCCAGCTAGAACTGAGGAGACTCCTCCGCCTCCATTCCTAACCTGCGCCCTAGCAGTGATCCCTGCAGCGGGGGGCCTGCTTGGGGATGACCAGACAGCATGAGGGACTGTTAACCCTCAGCAGCAGTTTTCTTACCTGGAAGGTAGCCTGGTGATGGTGGTGCCCAGCTGCTGCTCTTTTGTGTCTCACACCTTCTGAATCATCTGGAAGATGACACAGGGCTCCAGACAGGGATGCTCCACCCCCTGTGAAATGGAAGGACCGACCTCCGAAGGGCCCTGGGAATATTAGGCCTGGCCCTGGGAGCAGGTTGCAGGTTAATTGGACTGGGGTGCAGCTAGCAGAGGCTTGTGGAATGTGGGTAGACTCTCCCCACATTGTGGTGGCTACAGTGCAAATCCCTGGAATCTGGATGCTTGGTGACTTCCAGTGGCTATGACCTGACTTCCCTTCATGCTGGGGACTGAAGTAGAAGCTGCTCCCAGGCACTTCCTGCCATGTTGAAGGATACAGGCATTTAATTTACTAATACAGTCCTCTGGACCTAGAGGACACACCCTCCTGAGACTGACCTTCCCGACAGCTTCTGCACCATGCTGGGGTCAGACAGACCGAGGCCCCTTGAAGCCAGGATGACATCATTCTAGGTCATTCCACCTCCTGTCAGCCCCAGACTCCAGGGAGGAACCACAGCCACTTGGCCTGGAAACAGCTGGAAGAGCCTTGGGAGCTGATTGGCTGGCAGAGAGCAGAATGGCAGGTAGCGTTGCCTCAAGGTTCCTCAGTGGTGATGCCCACGTGGGGATGCACCTCTGCTGGTAATGTGGAAAGCAGGGATGGTTGCAGTTATGGCCATTAACATGCATGTAGCTAGCGGGACAGGAAGTACCTTAGCAGCACAGACAATTCTGGTGCTTCCCAGGTTAGGAAAAGCCGGGACTTCTCCAGGCCTCAGGTGGGGCCCAGCAGTGTTTGCTTCCTTCTCCTCTTAGCTCCGTGTGGGGCTATCTCCCTGGCCCATTCTGAGTGCTCCTGAGAAGCCAGTCCACCCGCCCACAGTGGCCTCTCAGTCCTCTGTTGATGGGTGTGGGCTGGTGTGGTTTGACCGTGGTTCAGAGGCAGCACAGTCTTGGCTGCAAGGTGCTTAGCCGACACCAGAGGCTGAGCTGGCATTCCTGGAGGTCACTGTGGAGGGTGTGGACGCTGGTGAGTCAGAATAAAAGGCTTATGTGGATAGCGTGCGTGCAAAATAGTGAACAGTCAGAAAGTGGGAATTGGCAGCTTGAGGTGATGAACTGGTGAACTGTTCTCTCTGTTTTGCCGGACGGAGGTGACCTGGGGGCCCTCGAGGAACATTTGCCAGAGTGTGTGGATTCTCTAATGGCCATGGCCCCGGGGGAGGCCCGGGTAAAAGGATAGGCTTTGTGTTGGCTCAGGCTGTGCCGACCTGAGTTCGACGACAGCCTGTGGTAGAGCTGCCCTGCCTTTGACTCTGCTGTATGGTTTTAAGGAATTTTAAAGAGAATGGCATTTTGCAGCTTTAAGACTTAAAAAAAAAATCCTGTTTCAGGCCTGGGCTTGTTGAGGTTCCAAGGCCCGTCCCCCCTGCTAGAGTGGAGAGGAGACTCCCTCACCCCCCCGCAACCAGGCTGGGTCTGGACGCCAAGCACAGGGCAGGAGGGGGCTGGTCCCCTGGTGAAGCCACACCTGCTCTCCCCCAGCTGCCAGCGGTGGGTACTTGGAGGGGTCGGAGCACCTGGGGGTGCAGGATGTTTCCACAGACAGCCCAGAGTGTAGTCCTGAGCCGGCCGCAGTTTCTAGGTGGTTCCAAGAAGATTCTGTGACACCTTAGCTGCCTGGCAAATGGCAAAGAGAAGAAGGAGCCACCATTTCTGAAGTGCCTGCTGTGAGGCCAGAACACCCCTCATCTCTGCCTTGAGTTCCTGGAGAAGGAAGGGTGGGGGCTGCTGCTTGGCCACCAGGAGCCTGAAAGAACAGCAGGGGACAGAACTTTGCAGTGATTCCTAGCCCTGCTCACTGCGACATGCCCCATCCCCAGTGCCACGGACCGTTCCAGAGCCCGGTTCGCCTGCAGGTGATTGCAAGACCCTGGAGGAAGCATTGCAGCTGTGACCATGGCTCTAGACTGGTTCTTGTATTCTGTGTTTCTACTTGACAGCAGTTCCTAAAACCTGTCTCAGCAGGCGTGCTGGAGAAAACCCATTTCTTCCCCTCCTGTACTTGTTTCTGTTAGGATGTGGCCCATGTGGCCATGAGATTCTGGTCAGAACTTTTTTTGCACTGGGGAGTGTTCCTTGTGTATCATGAGAGTATAGTACCATTTTGTATGGCTGTGTTACCATTTTATTTAAGTCCACCCCTATAGTGTGTACATGTGCTTTATAAGTCCTCATTCATTCATGCAGCGTTGTGCCCAGCGGTGGGCTGCATGGTAGCCTCTTCCAGGGAAATAGCTGGGAGAGGTAGAGAGACTGAGAAAGGTGGAGGGGCTGAGAGAGTGACTGGGGAGGTAGAACACCTGGGGAGGTGGAGGGGCTGACAGAGCAATGGGAAAGGTGGGGTAGCTGAGGGAATGGAGGGGCAGAGAGGTGGACGGGCTGAGGGAGTAGTGTGGGGAATGGGAGGGGCCGAGGAAGTGCCTGGGGGAGGTGGGGTAGCTGAGAGAGGTGAAGGGACAGTGACCTGTTCTAGGTCACACAGCTGGGAAGGGGCAGCGCCGAACCTGAATGAACCTGAGCAGGCTGGCCTCAGAGCCCACACCTGGTCAGGACATTTGGCTGCCTCCCCTGTTAGGGGGAGAATAAATACAAACTGAATTAAAGCATCGAATTGACTTGGAAGAAGTATAAAATGTGCGCTACATGACTTGTGTTTTATAACAGACAGTGTTTTTCTATGCCTTTTCAAAAATAGCTGAAGTAAACTGGAAAAACTTAGATGGTTGGATGAACATATGAAGGGGACCCCAAGAAAACCAGAATGTATTTATAAAAGAATTATGTATTTATTCTTACATATTTAAACTTCATTCACCTTCAAAGTACTCCCCCTTTGATGCAGTTCACCTGTCGAGATGCTTTTTCCACTGCTCAAAACAGTTTTTGGACTCGTCGATTTCAATGCCTTTTAGAGCTTCTGCGGTTTTTGTTTCCCCTCTTGCATGTTGGCAAAATGTTTCCCTTTGAGGACTTTTTTCATCTGGGGACACAAAAAAAAGTCTCTCGGGGTGAGATTGGGTGAATAGGAAGGGTAGGGCATGGGGGTCATGCTGTCTTCGGTCAAAAACTGCTGAACACTCAATGCAGTATATGCTGGTGCGCTCATAAATTACCCATCACGAAGTGGGCAAACATATTGAGAGTCTTCAAAAAAAAAAACTCACTGAAGCCAAAGGCAGCCTCTCACAACAGTTCCAGCTGGCACACTGATACAGATGGGTTCCCAGAACACTCACCTAGTGGGGGAAGCCTGTAGTTACAAGAGGCCTGCCCTTGAGAAGATAATTCTGGCTTTTGGGGGACCCCCCTCATAGAACAGGCCTTGGAATGCTGTCAGCCCCATGGTGGTCCCCTTTTCTTTTGGGGATCAGGTTTGCTTGCTTCTTCTGTATTCCTGCTTTGCTATAAGGAAGCAGATTTCAGTGGGATTGGGTTCTTTAATGCTTGTGCTGTTTGATCTCGGGAGATGCATCTTTCCCAAAAGAGAAGTGACTCCTGGAATCTGTCAGTGAGGAGTGGTGCACAGGGTCTCCAGGCACCTGTGGATTCCACGCTGCTGTGGTGGCCGCTTCAGCCCCTCAGCTGCGCTCTGAAGGCAGTGGCGCCCCGCAGCTGGGGAGGCCCGCCCTGATCGCTTGAGGGCTTGGCTCATTTATGAAGTTGCCCCTGTCTGAAGGAGCAATTAAGAGGTGTGCATTTCTGCCTTTGACTGGATT